>WSYH01012142.1:0-19415 GCA_036426205.1 Ascaphus truei | reverse complement strand
CACTACCTCTCCCACCCAGCCCAACCTCTCCCACCCAACACTACCTCACCCAGCCCATCGTATCTCTAACCCAAGCCAACCTCCCCCACCCAACACTACCTCTCCCACCCAGACCAACCTCTCCCACCCCACACTACCTCTCCCACCCAGCCCAACCTCTCCCACCCAACACTACCTCCCCCCCCCCCCCCCCATGTGTAAACCTTGTAGATCCCTCACTGTGTCTGGATCTCACACATCCTTTGTGTATGGGGACAGGTTTTTGTGGCTCCCTTTATTATTGTGATGGGAGCCACAGTGCTACATTCCTGTGCAAAACCTTCCTCGGGTGCCTGGCACATCCCATCACAGCAGCAGGGGGGAATAGTGACATATGAGCTGTCCCCTCCCCACCCAAACCTCTGAGATTCAGGAACACTGCCTACTCCTCCTCTAATACTCTGCTCCATAAGGCTGCATCCATGGATAGTGCTGGCGGGCGGAGGCGCGCTTACGCTCGGCACTGAGCCCCTGCAGCCGCAATGAGAGAGGCTTTAGCAGGGGCTCGCTTCCGCTTCCGCAAGCGTGCGGAAGCGTAAGTCTTAGCAAAATTTTACATTTTCGCGCTCGCCGGAGCGCATGGCCGGTCACGTGAGCGGTTCGCCCAGTGAGGGCGAACCAGCTCCGTGATGTCACTGGCCCGCCCGCCGACACGCCCCCGGACGGCGTGCTGTCTAAGGCCAGGGAAAGCACCCGCTTTCCCTCAGTCTCAGCGCGCCTCCGCCAGCAAGCACTATCCATGGACGCAGGCTAACACTACAGGGTAATACTGGGCTGCACTGGATTACTGGGGACAGGGGAAGGCTGTCACTGATTTCCAATCATCTTGTCAGTTACAGAGAAACAGGATCCAGAGCCAAAATATCCCAGGGAATATGTGGTTTAGAAACAGCAGAATATAGTGCAACACTGTTTCCATAATTAATCATCGTATTTCTGATATTCTTCTGTCTTTTAATATCCAAAAATCAGAAACTCCTGGAACAGATAACTTATAGAGGGATCCTTCTGTAATAGATACCAATTTTTGGATACAATGTACTTAGGCCGCGTATATACAACGTGCGAAGGTGCACACAGTTGCGTGCTCCGTAAACAAAACACATGCAGTCAATGAAAATGGCCATAGAGCACGCGTGCGGGTGAGTGACGGTGCTAGCGTTTCTAGGGGAGACAAAAAAAATAGATTTTGTACGGCGATGGTCGGGTCACGTGAGCGGAGGAGAACCAATGAGAACAAAGCTCCATTATACTGCCAGGGAACAGGCCCAAACTTCTGTAAGATTATTATACAGTGGAGGTGTGCTTATCCTTTTTGCAATTTTAATATCATGGACAGGCCCGCCAATAGGGGGGACAGCCGGAATTGGCGTCCCAGGCCCAGTGAGTCAGGGGTCCCGTCCGCCCGGGACCCCTGCGCGGCTGGAACCCTTGACACGATTTTGCGGACTGGGATCCGCCAGGCAGCGCTTGCTTCTCTGCACAGGGGAAAAAAATCCCCCCCATGATTGGCTGCCCGTGCTGGCGCACTGCCAGGATTTTATTTGGCCCGTACTAAGCTCTATAGGAGCCGGCAAAGTGAGGCCGCGTTTTCCTGCATGGATCCTGCATGGTAAGGTAAGTACTGCTCCATGCCTCCCACTTACCTACCATGCTCCTCTGCTCCTTTTGCCCCCTGCCCTGTTTGCCCCCCCTTGCTCTATTTCCCCCCTGCTCCGTTTGCCCCCCCTTGCTCCTTTTCCTCCCCCCCTGCTCCGTTGGCCCCCCCGTGTGTCCGTGTCAGAGTGTGTCAGTGTCAGAGTGTGTGAGTGTCAGAGTGTGCGAGTGTCATAGTGTGTGAGTATGAAAGTGTGTGAGTGTCAGTGTGTCAGAGTGTGCGAGTGTCAGTGTGCGAGTGTCAGTGGGCGAGTTTCAGACTGTGTCAGAGTGTTTGTGTCAGTGTGTGTGTGTCAGTGTGTCAGTGTGTGAGTGTCAGTCTGTGAGCGAGTGTCAGAGTCTGTGAGTGCCAGAGTCTGTGAGTGCCAGAGTCTGTGAGTCTCAGATTGTAGAGATGAAAAAAAATAAAAAAATATATATATATATTTATAAAGCAGAAAATAGCCGTGTTAGTCCAGTTGCGATAGTGCAGAATAAATTAGTTCTTCAGTATTCGGATCCTGAATTTGATATTGCACCAAATCCTTCCAGGCAATAATCCTATCTTAAGTGACATTCATTCCTTCTGGATGGCGGTATGCCCGCGGAATCACTTTTGATTGACACCCTAGTGAATCGGCTATCCTTAATTCAGAAAAAGCTACTCGATCATCTACCACTGCTGCTATGGAGCACAACGTCCATATGCCAGGTCCCGGAATTTCCTCCCAAATTTCCTCATCTGGAGTAGGGTTGAGCCCTGGTCTTCGCAACAGAGCGTCCGCACCTATGTTCGTAGGCCCTGGCTTATATTTAAGGTTGAATTGATAGTTTGACAGTGCCGCTAACCAACGGTGGCCTGTAGCATCCAGCTTAGCAGAAGTGTTGATAAAGGTCATAGGATTGTTATCAGTCCTAACCTCAAAATGAACGCCATACAAGTAGTCGTGCAAATTATCCACTATAGCCCACTTGAGGGCTAGAAACTCCAGTTTGTGAACCGGATAGTTTTATTCACTTGGTGTCAGACTTCGACTGGCATACGCCACCGTTCGGAGTCCAGTGTCATATTTCTGGTGTAACACCGCTCACAAGCCGTTGAAACTAGCATCCACATGCAGAACATACGCTCGATCAGGATCTGCATACGCCAATACCGGAACCTGGGTTTAATTTGTCTTCAGCCCAAAAAACACCTGTTCACATGCAGTGGTCCACTTGTCCCCAAATGGTGCTTGAGCTGAAGTGGCTTTCCGTCCCATCTCTTCGGGGTAGATTTTGAGGAGGTTGTTGAGGATTTTGGCTTTACCGGAATAGCCTTCCACAAATCTTCGGTAGTACCCGCAAAACCCCGGAAATGACCATAATTCTTGGATGTTATTGGAGCTCGGCTAATTTACCACTGCTTCTATTTTCCCAGGATCAGTAGCTATTCCTTCGGCCGATACAATATGGCCCACATAAGTCACTGACGTGCGGCAGAACTGACACTTATCCATGGACAGCTTAAGCCCTTCGTTACTGAGTCGATCCAGCACTTTCAACAGCCATTCCTCATGCTCCTCCAGTGTCATTCCGAACACTATAATGTAATCAAGGTACACCAAGCATTCGAGAGGATTCATATCCCCAATGGTCTTTTCCATCAGACGCTGAAAGGTGGTTGGAGCGCCACATTTCCCTTGAGGCTTCCCCGTGAACTGATAAAATCCCAAGGGGCAGATTAAAGCGGTCTTCTCTTGGTGTTCAGAGTTCATTGGCACCTGATAGTATCCTAACCTCAAGTCAAGCATACTAAACCACTTATTCCCGGATAGGGCGTTCAAGAGGTCTTCAATTCGTGGAAGGGTGTACTGATCGGGTACCGTACGGTTGATCAAGGTTCTATAGTCCACACATAGGCGTACCGTCCCATTCTTCTTGCGCACTACAACGATAGGCGATGCATAAGGACTACGTGATCTTCGGACAATACCGACCTCCACCATTTCGATTAGCAGCTTCCTCACATCTTCAACATCCCTCGGAGCAATGCGACAAGATCGTTCTCGGAAGGGCGTCGTATCGTTAAGTCGGATGGTATGCTGGGCACTGCGGCTGCACCCCACATCCATATCACCGATGCAAAATACTTCACGTCTGTTTTCCAGCTTGGTCTGCAACCTGTTTTTCCAATCCTCAGTCAAGGGGGAATCTCCGAAATCAAACGCCAATTTAGGAGCCGCAGTGGCGATGGTAGCGGCCGGCGGCCTACTGCACCGACACACTTTATTCGAGCAAATACCCGGTATGTACCTGGCAGATACCTGGAATGCGCCGCTCCTCACCTCTGACAAGCCCCGTTGCGTTTGCCTTCCCAGCCTGGGTTCATGCCTGGCTGACGGGCGGCTGATCTGTTAAATGATAATGATTAGGATTTAATAGGCTGCAATGCTTCGCGTGTCTACCAGATGGCATAAATTCATGAATTGTAATGCAGTATATATATATATATTGTGCAGTATTGCAGCCAGCGGGAATAAAATGCTTCAATCCCTGCCTGGAAAATACCTCAATGCACTCGGGCAGAAAACAGTCACAAACCTCAATACACCCGGGTATACCCGAATTCGTGGGACTAGCCGAGCTCGAATAAAGTGTGTCGCCAGTGTAGCTTCTGTCTTCCCTCCTGGAGTAACAGGATATATTCTGCCCAGCTGCTGCCCGTGATCAATGGGCATGGGGTAGGGAGAAAGGTTCCTCACGTAGACCTGTGTTCTATGCGGAATTCTAGACAGCCACTCTTTCACTGCGGCCAACACCCTGTATACCAACTGCTGGTCATCGTCTGCCGTACTCTTCAATGAGAATAGTTGGTCCTCCTTGCGTCTTTCGGGATAGCAGCAAGCGGGTGTCATCATCCTTCCTTCCCCTTCAAAAGTTGTGTGGTTCGCAGCCCGTCTGCATCAGCCTTCTGCACTACTTTCCTCCTCACCAGAGTCCAAAGATCCAAATGCAGACGCCTAAGAAAGTCAGATACCATTTCTCCTTCTTTCTGGGCCAGCGCAACACCAGGGTTCCGTAGGCTTTGGTGAGTGCATGAAGTACCCCGTGCGTGTCTACATCCGGATTGTCATCTCTGTAACAATGCACCATATGGGAGGCGGGCGGTCGTAGGCATTCAATTATTCGCTGCCTCCTTACTGCGTCAATGCAGGACCATTCGGGTAGTACCTGCTCAGCATGATCCAACCAATCCTCAAACCCCACCTCTCCCAAGGGCGCCGGTTTGTCTCCGGAGAACGCCTTCAGCTTCCAGTACTGATGCGACTGGGTGGATTGATGTATGGCCTCTGCGAACACAGGTACGGTCAGATCGTTAGGCATGATATTTCCTACAGCAGGGCTATTGGTATTAAGTCTGGACATACTGCTCCTACTAAGGGAGGGCCGGGTGGTGGAGGGGGTGAAAGATACTCCTAGGCCCATGGCTGCTGGCCACATGGGGTTCAGACTGCTCTCAGGGGTATGGCATGGAGTAAACGTTACTGCACTTGACGGGCTAGGGTACTCTCTCTGGGGTGTAAACATGGCCAGTGGTTCGGCCACGCCCACCTGCACCAGCGAACAATGGATGCCCGGGGCCTCAGGTAGGATTAATATAGAGGGTACTGCTTCTGGGCATATGTCCCGTTCAGTGGCAAATAATACTTTACACCAGGTTTGATCTGCATCATACTTATGGTCTATAACTCAGGCCGTGGCCAGGAATGGAAGTTTCCTCACTTGATCCCCTATGGTGCCCAAGGAGGTGGCTGCAGGGACATTCCCAATGGCAATGGCACAGGTCAGTGGTATATGGTTTCGTTGGGCCCACTTGCACACCTCAGTCTGTGAGCGCACAAACATGGCTTAACTGGATAGCACAATTTAATTTCTGAATGGGCACCCCAGGTCTGAGATCTCAGCAGCACCTCCAAATGTAGCCCTCTTTCCTGCTGATATAGAGAGACTACTAGTGCTGTGTGTACCTGCTGGCTCAGCGAGATCTGGGCCTCCGCTAACTGGGAGCCTGGGGTAACAATATGTTCTTGGCAGTGCCTCCACTTACCCAGGATCCCCAATAAGTGAGATTCCCCTAAGTAAGAATAATGATAACAAGCCTCAGCGTTGTAACCTTTTACTAATAAGCAATAGCAAAACCTTAGCGTACACCTAATAGGGATAACACACATATAGTACAGTATATGAATAGCTGATATTCAGTAAATATACACCAGTGGCCTAGCCACTCTCCTCATTGAGTAATGTCCTTCCCACCACCGCGTGCACGCCACACCATGTCCAATGTATAACTCAGTCCCTTGGTCACTCAACCAACCCAAAGAACCTTCCCCCAAGGCGGGATCAGCGCCTGAAGGTACCGGTGTTGGTGCACTTATTAAATGCCTTCCGGCTACTCTAGCAGCGGGTAACAGACTTCGAAAAGGATAAGCCGTTCCAGCATAGTCTCTCACGAGTAACGGAGGAAACAGAACAGGAAGAAGCTGTGAGCCTGAAATCCCCCAGCAGAGATCTCTGGGGAAGAGGTTATGTGCAGAGCAGGAACTCAGATCATCTACAGTTATCTGTATCCTGTGAACCTGAATATGTGAGATTTATTGTCGGGAACACGGGAATCAGCAGATCAGTTACTTCTGTTTCTGAGTAATGACAGCTTCATAATTACTATGCAAACAGAACACAGAACAAAGCTAACATGTTACCTGTGCCTGAGGTCTGACAAACAGTCTGTTTTATGTCCTAGTATTTATCACCGGAAGATGTTATTAAATCATTGTAATTTTTCCAAACTTGTAATTATGCTTTTAATCAATTCTCAATTGATCCATATTTTAATATATAAATGTCTTTTTTTCCACGTAATGTTGTAGAAAGGTACGGAACAATACTCTGACTAGCAAAATTATATCAAATTGTTTGTCACTTTACAAAGAAATAGGTAACTGCATGAATGATGTGGTTAAATGTATTTCCCTGTAATTAGATTTATATATGTATATGATTAAAGACAGATGTGCACATTGGTTATATATATGTATAATGAGGACAATATGCAAATAACGTAACCAAATGCCCTCATGTATAAAAAGCCTCTGTCCCCGAGTCCCAGATATAGCAGAGGAAGTGACTCTGTCCCCTGCAGGAGCCGCTCACCCCCTGACACTCCCACACTGCCCCCAAACTCTGCAGATATGGAGACTTTTCTCAGGCTGGGATTATTAGTGTCATGTTTAACAGGTAACATTACATAACACAAGATCAGAATAACATGTCATTTAAATGATTAATGTCCCTGAGGTCACACGTGTGTAGAAGTGTCCTTATGTGTCATGGTGTTTGTTTTTTTCAGGGGTTCTGTCTGATGTCCAACTTGTCCAGTCGGACCCAGTGGTGATAAAGCCCGGAGCCTCTCACACACTGTCCTGTGCAGCCTCCGGATTCACTTTCAGCAGCTATAGCATGAACTGGGTTAGACAGAGTCCCGGGGGAGGGTTACAGTGGGTGTCTTATATTTACAGTGGGGGCACCGCATACTATGAGGATTCAGTTAAAGGGCGATTCACAGTCTCCAGAGACAATAATAAGAACATGTTATATCTACAAATGAATAACCTGAGAACTATCATGAATTGATATTGCACCAAATCCTTCACAGGCCAAAATCCCTATCGTAAGTGACATTCATTCCTTCGCGATGGCGGTATGCCCGGGAATCACTTTTGATTGACACCCTAGTGAATCGGACTCACTCCTTAATTCAGAAAAGACAAGCTTACTGATCTCAATCACTCGATGCTATGGAGCACACGTCCATATGCCAGTCCCGGATTTCCTCCCCAAATTTCTTCTCGGAGGAGGGTTGAGCCCTGGTCTCGCAACAGAGCGTGTCCAGCACCTGTTCGAGGCCCTGGCTTATATTTAAGGGTTGAATGATAGTTTGACAGTGCCGCTAACCACACGGTGGCCTGTAGCACCAGTTAGCAGAAGGAGTGTTGATAAAGGTCATAGGATTGTTATCAGTCCTAAACTCAAAAGAACCCATACAAGTAGTCGTGCCAAATTATCCACTATAGCCCACTTGAGGGCTAGAAACTCCAGTTGTGAACCGGATAGTTTATTTCATGGTGTCAGACTTCGACTGGCATACCCACCGTTCGGAGTCCATGTCATATTTCTGGTGTAAACACGCCTCACAAGCCGTTGAAACTAGCATCCCAAATGCAAGAACATACGCTCGATCAGGATCTGCATCCGCCAATACCGGAACCTGGGTTAATTGTCTTCACCCAAAAAACAAACACTGTTACACTGCAGTGGTCCACGTCCCCAAATGGTGCTTGGAGGAGTGGCTTTCCGTCCCAATTCATTGCGGTTAGATTTTGAGCGAGGTTGGTGAGGGATTTTGGCTTTACCGGAATAGCCTTCCCACAATTCGGTAGTACCGCAAACCCGGAAATGACCATAATTCTGGATGTTATTGGAGCTCGGCCCTAATTACCACTGCTTCTATTTCCAGGAACTCATAGCTATTCCTTCGGCCAGAACAATATGGCCCACATAAGGTACACTGACGTGCGGCAGAACTGACACTTATCCATGGACAGCTTAAGCCTTCGTTACTGAGTCGGATCCAGCACTTTCGAACAGCATTCCTCATGCCTCCAGTGTCATTCCGAACACTATATGATAATCAAGGTACACCAAGCATTCGAGAGGATTCATATACCCCAATGGTCTTTTCCATCAGACGCTGAAAGGTGGTTGGGAGCGCACATTTCCTTGAGGTCTTCCCCGTGAATGATAAAATCCAAGGGGACGATTAAAGCGGTCTTCTCTTGGTGTTCAGAGTTCATGGCACCTGATAGTATCATCACTCAGTCAAGCATACTAAACCATTATTCCGGATAGGGCGTTCAAGAGGTCTTCAATTCGTGGAGGGTGTACTGATCGGGACCGTACGGTTGATCAAGTTCTATGTCCACACATAGCGTACACGTCCCATTCTTCTTGCGCACTAAACGATAGGCGATGCTAAGGACTACGTGATCTTCGCGATCAACTACCGACCTCCACAATTTCGATTAGCAGCTCTCCACATCTTCTCAACATCCCTCGGAGCAATGGACAAGATCGTTCTCGGAAGGCGCGTATCGTTAAGTCGGATGGTATGCTGGGCACTGCGGCTGCCACCCAAATCCATATACCGATGCATAAATACTCACGCTTGTTTTCCAGCTTGGTCTGCAACCTGTTTTTTCCAATCCTCAGTCAAGGGGGAAATCTCCGAAATCAAAACGCACCAATTTAGGAGCCGCAGTGGCGATGGCTAGCGGCCGGCGGCCTACTGCACCGACACACGTTTATTCGAGACAAATACCGGTATGTACATGGCAGATACCTGGAATGCGCCGCTCCTCAACTCTACAGCCCCGTTGCGGTTTGCCTTCCCAGCCTGGGTTCATGCCTGGCTGACGGGCGGCTGATCTGTATAATGATAAGATTAGGATTTAAAGGCTGCAATGCTTCGTGGTGTCTACCGATGGCATAAATTCATGAATTGTAATGCAGTAATATATATATATTGTGCAGTATTGCAGCCAGCGGGAATAAAATGCTTCAATCCTGCCTGGAAAATACCTCAATGGCATCGGGAGAAAACAGTCAACAAACCTTAATACACCCCAGGGTATACCGAATTCGTGGACTAGCCGAGCTCGAATAAAGTGTGTCGCCAGATGTATGCGTCTTTCTCCTGAGTAACAGGCTATATTCTGCCCAGTGCTGCCTCGTGATCAATGGGCATGGGGTAGGGAGTAAAGTTCCTCACGTAGACCTGTGTCTATGCGGACATTTAGAAGCCACTCTTCTAATGCGGCCAACACCCGGTGTCACTCAATGCTGGTTCATGCTTGCCGTACTCCTTCAATGAGATAGTTGGTCTCCTTGTGTCTTTCGGGATTAGAAGCAAAGAGGGTGTCATCATCCTTTCCTTCCCCTTCAAAAGTTGTGTGGTTCGCAGCCCGTCTGCAGTCAGCCTTCTGCACTACTTTCCTCCTCACCAGAGTCCAAAGATCCAAAGTGCAGACGCATAAGAAAGTCAGATACCATTCTCCTTCTTTGGGCCAGCGCAAC
Source organism: Ascaphus truei (assembly GCA_036426205.1). NCBI lineage: Eukaryota > Metazoa > Chordata > Amphibia > Anura > Ascaphidae > Ascaphus > Ascaphus truei. Next base: position 9,566 of record WSYH01012142.1, on the reverse strand, counting down.
ACCAGGGTTCCGGAGGTTTTGGTGAGTGCATGCATGATGTGACCCCGATGTGTTGTCGTCTACATCCTGGATTGTCTCATCTTCTTTTTTTGTAACAATGCACCAGATGGTGAGGCGGGCCGGTCGTAGCATTCAATTATTCGCTTGACTCCATTACGGCGTCAAAATAATTGCAGAGTGACCATCTAGGGCAGAGTAGTCTGTGAGCGAGTGTCAGAGTCTGTGAGTGCCAGAGTCTGTGAGTCTCAGATTGTAGAGATGAAAAAAAATAAAAATATATATATATATATTTATAAAGCAGAAAATAGCCGTGTTAGTCCAGTTGGGATAGTGCAGAATAAATTAGTTCTTCAGTATTCGGTGATACCTTTTTTATTGGACTAACAATTTATGTCATAGGACAAGCTTTTTCATCGTTTTTATGACAAAACTTTTACTTATATATTTTTAGTCGTCGGAATAGGGTTGATAAGTGGATCCATTGAACAAACGTAGTGATTTGCTTTTATAAGGATAGTTATTTTATATGTAATATCATATGTTATATTGGTACTAATATATGTTTTTTCTTTTGCAGCTTGTAATTTTAATATGTATTAAAGATGTTGTTTTAGCTTAAATTGTTTAGATCTTTGTTGTACTCAGTTAATTGTATGCGCGCATCTGATTGGCTCCCAGCGTTGATTGGTCAACCAATGTGGGAAGAATAGCGGGTATTTAATGCTAGAGTTAAGACGAAGAAAGTATCCCTGAAGAAGTATCATCTAGATACGAAACGCGTAGGATTACTATCTCTTTGAGCCGATTTGTTTGCACAAATTCAAGAGACTTTTACTGTTCGCGCCCCTCCCGTTGGAGATTTACACCGGGTGTGACGTCACACGCGAGGGACCGGTGACTTCGATCTGTGCAGGGAGGAATCGTCTGTGGACTGAGAGACTGTGTGGGGACACACACACGGTGTGACTGCTCCCCTCTAAGGAATCTCTGCTATCCGCGGTTTTCCCAGTTGAGGCTGTGAGACGAATTGCATGCCACTGACTGCTGCGACGGAGCCAACTGATGCACAGAGAGGGTGATAGACATCCATCCAAGGGCACCTACACCATCGCCTATCCCGCCGACGGCTGTGTGGTAATTTGTGTATTGTACACGAAATGCGTAAGTTCTAATCAATTGATGTACACAGATATATTACCCTTCTATAAATTATTCAACACAGTTTGATTTACTTCACTATTGCGTTTTGCGCTTGTGTTTTCTTATATTTTCAGTTCTTGGGAGTGTTTGAGCCACTCCATTCATCCAGCAGCAAACGCCATAAACATACAGATTTGTATAGTTTCATTTATCACTTCCACAGTAGGGTTGTGTCGGATTTTATTGTCTTGCACATAAAACTAATGAGGGTTTAATTTAATTTATTAATTATATCACTGTATATTGTTAAGACACTGTCTATTATCACAATTGAGATATTTCTGGTTGCACACATTATTTTCTTTTCTGGCTTCAGTAATGTGTCGACTTGCAGGTGTTTAGTTTGAAAAAGATACCACATTGGGCTATTGTAAAATGGCCTTGGGACTGAAGGAAGAGGTTACAATTATGTATCAATTTAGGCTTTTCATATTAAAGAAAGACAAACACCAGTTTAAGTTATTCTCCAGAGTCAGACCCGCCGCCATGAGTGTTCCAGTGCAGCCAGTGTTCCCAAACCCTGACAGAACATACGCTTATTTGATATGGGCCGCGATAAAAGCAACAGATGATAAGATGGCAACAGTTGTTCAAATTTATCAGTATTTTATCAAAAACTTTGACTTTTTTAAATTTTCGCCAGCTCCTCATGTGTGGAAGCGTGCAATAAGGAAAAAGTTATGTATCGATCCATGTTTTTGTCGTATTGATCTCCAATTTATTGGAGGGTATTGGTGTGTATCACCGGGTTTTTCCCGTATCTATGATGCAGACGGCAAAAGGCGAAAGGTCGTGTTAAAACCAAGTAAAAAACGACAGTCGCTGGCAGCAATGCGCCAGCACCAGCACCGGCTTCCAATAACGGTCCGACCACGGTGTCCACGCACGGATACCTGCAGCCTGAGCTGGATTTCGCGTACAGTTTCGAGCAAGCTTGCATGTACCTAAGCAATTTCCAGCCGAATCAGCTGACTACAGGTGTAGTAGTCCCGCTGTCACCTGTCAAAGACGCGTATGATCAACAATACTGGACTGGCAGTGGCCCAGCGCCGGCGCCAGCTGAATGGGAAATTCTATGGTGAGTAATGTTGCCTTATTTTATTCTTTTTTTATTTTGGAAATATCAATATCAGTGCGATTCAAAAGTCAAGCGATTCTCCTGTAAGCAATATCATTGGCTGAGCGGCTTCTACCATTGTTGGAACGCTAGGCGCATACGCATTGGAACCTTCTTGAAATGCATATGCGTGTCATCACATCGACGGTAGGCGCATGCGCATGTGAGCAGGAGGCGCCCCCCGAGAAAATTATTGGTGGGACTGACTGTGGGACGGACCATTACAGTAAAACTTTTACTTTTTTTTCCACAGAAAGGACAACTTTGTGGAAAACGGCAAATGGAGGCATAATATCGCTTTGTGTAACAATGCCTGCACATTGCTGAATCGGATTTAAAAAACCACGTCCCGGAGTCTACAGTTTAGTGGCCGTTGCTATTGATTAGGATAGAAAACCTGAAACAGTATGCTGATGTTGTCAGACCGTATACAATACTTTTTTTATATATTCTGTATAATAAACACGAAAAAATAAAAAGTATGCATTTATTCCACATGTATTCCAGTACAGCATGTATTGTTTTATACTGCCTGGACAGTACATTCTAGAAACACTGTTGTTACAGTATCAAAGGAGACAATGGAACTATTTAAAACAAAGCAACATTTTCTTTTATTGGTGGAGTAAGTACAAAAACATTTATAGTATTTACAAATAGTGATCAATGTAAAAACAATTTAAGTGCACAGCACTTCAAAACATTTGCATCAGACAGGCAGACAGGCCTGCACAACTCCAGTTCTCGAGGGCTTCAAACTGGCCCGATTTTCAGGATAACCTTTGAAAACCGGGTCTGTTTGCTGCCCTCGAGGACTGGAGTTGTGCATGTCCTGCGGGTACAGTAAATAAAAACATACATTTACAGTATTAATAAAAGTAACAACACACAATATATCCTTTATTGACAGTAAGTGATAAAATAAAAATATTTCTTTACATTCATGAAAGAAATGACATAATTTCAGAAGGCAGGTCATCGTGATAATTTTATCCCTACAGTACACTCCCAAATACAGTACAGTACATGTCAACCATGTCAGTCAAACACACAGTGTCACAGTCCAAAGCTAGAGTACAGCACAGATTGAATATCGTAATAAATATAAAGATGGTTTTTGCAGGCTTGTGGAGAAAATAAAAAATGAGCAGGAATGTGATTGACACCAGAAAGACAAACGTTCAAATGAATGGTGTGGGAGAGATGCACTGCAATGTAGAGAAGATAAGAAGCTGAAAAACCCTGCAGTGCAGTAAATTATCCTGAGCGAAGGGAGAGCGCTGTACTGTATACTGTATGCCGAAATGTGACACTGTTACAGTACTGTACACGCCTAAGCGTTTGAACAACTTTCAAATGAGACATAAAGTACAGCACTGCAAATGAATGTATACATAAATATGCAAATGTACAATTAATGCGCGCGCACACGCAGACTGTGTACTGATGTACTGTAGATTGAACTGCTAAAGTATTAGACATCCAAGGCCACAGCTCGCGATCGCCCCCCTGAGTTTTTAGACGATATTGCAGTATTTCAGACTGCGATAATTAAATGCCAATATCACGAGTGCTAAAATAACGCAATTTACTCCGGACCAAAAACAAAAACGCATCTGACCAAGATTATCAGAGAGTCGCGGATCCAGCCAATTTCTGATAAATCTGATCGCCACTGTACAAACAGCCCCATACTTGCAGCCTATTAAATCCTAATCATTATCATTTAACAGATCAGCCGCTCGTCAGCCAGGCATGAACCCAGGCTGGGAAGGCAAACGCAACGGGGCATGTCAGAGGTGAGGAGCAGCGCATTCCAGGTATCTACCAGGTACATACTGGGTATTTGCTCGAATAAAGTGTGTCGGTGCAGTACACTCCTGTCTAAGTATCAGTCTTTGGGCAGGAGGGAGAAAAATGCAATAGTGTGGGCTGACCTCTGGACACCCTAGAGCCCACTACAGCTGGAGGCGCTAAGACCATGAGAAAAACTACAGAAAGTCCTATTTCCACCTGTCTAAATATCCCTCTATATTTTATTGTTGCTCTTTTATATTTTTAATTAATTTATATTATATCTCCATATTTACTGTTGATTTCATCAAAGGAGCCAGCATTGAGTCCAGTGTACAGAGTGACAGAGGAAGCCGTGAGGTGAATATCCTGCTGCCTGCTGCTGATTAGGCTGACCAGCCTGCTGCGTGTCCTTACGGGAATCTAGTGACTGTGGAAGTCTAACCGGAGGGGGTAACTTGTAGACACCCAGGACTGTACATCTGACGGCGCATGCCAAGGAGACCCACAACCCCCGCTTACTCACGGAGGAAGTGAGTCCCAACAGTGTATACGCCAGATCCAGCCCTGAAGCAGGAACTATCTGGTGTTAACCCCAGAGAGGAAGGACTTCGCAGGAACTGACAGCCAACAGCTGCAATCCAGACAGCATCCACCCATACAGGCTAAAATCTCTGTCCTTTTACACACCACTATCAGTTCATTTCTTGAACTGATCATTATAGCAACTCTATTTATATCAGTACTACATTTATTCTATGTGGTTGTTTAGTATGTGTCTATGCACTAGTGTAATTTATTTGCAATTTTCATGTTTATATGGTCTTCATAGGTTAATAAAATATTGAATTTACTTGTTACTGCGCCTCCACTTCATTTATTTTCTTTTCCCTTGAGGTTTATCTATAAGAGGAGTGGTATCCTCTTGTGTGGGCAGGCTGCAGTATACACCTACAAGGATTCTTTTTCACCAATTTTTGGAGGATTTTCCATATATTCATCTTTCAATTGGACTTCATATATTGGACGTTTCAATAGAATCATGCATGACACATGAGGTAAACTAGTGCTGAGCCGTTTTTAGGGATTACATCAAGTATCAGTGGTTATTTATTTATGTTTTTTAATATTTATCATTTTGTTCATTAGGATTGTAAGCAACTGTATTGTCATATACTCTCATCATCATTATTCAATTGTGATTTATGCACTCTGGAGGATCCCTCCTTTGCTACACCCCCTCCCTGATAGCTACGGTTAGAAGTAGTCTGTGTATTATTAGCGCACACATCTTGCACTCCAGGTGTTCTCACCAGTGCAATTTCTTTTTTTGAGGACATTTAGTAGCACACCTACCATTATTCAAGATCAGCTGTTTCAATAACGGTGCAGACAATTTTGCATCCTATATAAACACAATACAGCTCCTTCCCTATCTATCCTTGAGAAAGTCACAGCAGTGACGAAACGCATCGGATGGGGTGATGTGTCGTTTGAGGCGGAGCTACAGACGTAGAACTACAGTAGTAACCAGGAAACCCTGTGCACATGCGGAGGAGTGCGGTGTAACATCTGATTCATTGCCAGCACAGATATACAGAGTGAAAACCTTTGGCAGAAACGCCATCTGGAGCCTGCTACGGGGGTCACAGAGGAGATTGCTCTATCCAATGCCATCAACTTTGCAGAAGCAGACTTTGATTTATCTACAGATGAGTATCCTCTTTTTCTGGCTCCCCATTTATGTGGTCTAAGTGTTATTAACACAGCACCCGCCTACCCATATGTCAGCGTCTAATAGATTGTCTCAACTGAATGTGTTTTTACCCTCTATGTGAGTATCGTTCTTAAAGTGAAAACAAAGAAAAACCTGGCGCCAAAAGTTCATTGGATAATCCTGTACTCCTCAGGGGATCAGCACACTTGCTTGACAGGCCATATAGGTGCAACGGGGCTTGTCAGAGGTGAGGAGCGGCGCATTCCAGGTATCTACCAGGTACATACTGGGTATTTGCTCGAATAAAGTGTGTCGGTGCAGTACATCAAGGCATATCTCTTGTGTGTTTTATAACCGTATTAACACACAGCTTAGTTGTGGTTTTTGTTATATACGTATATTCTGTGTCCTAACAGAACTTTATATGGTGTCATACAGAATATAAAAGATGTCAAATCATCCTTAAAACAAATAATTATTTCAACATAAACTATAAACTATATGGTACTTTTACACTTCTACAGTGATTCAGTATTCACTAACGCAGTATCCTTAATTTTCAATTAATAACATGACATGCATAAATCTGGGAGTATAGCCAACTGTCTGGGTGTATTGTAAATTGCCCTTGAAAGTATATCTTTAACTTTCTGTGTAATTCTGCTATTAATCTCTCTACACCGAGAAAAATAAAACTATGAATTTATACCTAAATTGTGGCGAAAACCTCGCTCAAACCCAAAATGTATGAATGGTGCTGCCAGGGAGTGGGCAGAGCAGATAGAGGGTTGATGTGTTGTATCAGAGAGGTACAGCACACACACAGAATCCCTTTGAAAGGCGCACTGCAGACCCAAGCTTACAGTATAATCAAGGTCTAACGCGACTGCATGCAAACAGTTAAAATACATTTTACTAACAAAAATACTAGAATAATTAAAAAGATGTATGTGTCCAGACTCGGAAGTAATGGACAATGATGTATATGGTTGCTATGACACTATGTATATTTATAGATGCCCGGTATGTCCTGAACCTACTAATAAGTCTGTATCTAATCAATGAAGTTCAGGGTGTACATACAGATTGTAGGCTATGCTGCTTAAACGAGCATGCGCAGAGGCCACAGCATAACGTATACATCTACCTCTCTGCCAATGAATGCAGAGCCTAGGTATACATCAGTACGCTGGGGCACTGAGACTGACTTTACAGGGAACCTCTGAACCGACATATCATTGTTTTGATCACACTGAGTTGTAGGCAACCTATTAGAAACATCCGGCATCACTGCCTGTACTGATTTTACTAAATGCAGTACACAGATGTCATCCGATCTCGATCTGCTTCACTTGAACCAAGGAGATAAGATATAGCCTCCATATGTACAAAGTACCCACACTACCACCACTAGAGTACAATATATTGGCACTCCAACTCTAGGCTACTTTCACACTATTAAATAGGTATTGCCTATTCTGATACCCATGGTGTTGTCCTTCTATACTAGGATAGACAGTTACCTATCCAAAGAAGACACACCTATTCCCATCTCAGGGAACATAAACTGAGACGTCTGCTCACAAGGGAATAAACTTATACGAGCATACTGAAAGAGCCTAGCATAGTACACACTATACGTAGAGGAAGAACAAGTGTACCACTGTCACTGAGCACATCTGACTGTGGTTTATTACCATCCTGAAGGAGGTACTGTATCACTATTTGAGTCCTCCACTATGAATTTAAACAAAACAAAAATGATTCTTTCTTAAATCTTATTACATTTGAAATGATTCAATGCTATAGCGGAGGGGTGCGCAAAGTTTCAGCGCTGCGCCCCCTGCCTGCCAGCCCCAGCGCTCGCGCCCCCCTTCTTTCTTAGAAACCGGCGTCAAATGACGTCACGTGATGTGACCCCACAGTGTCATTTGACGCGCGCTGCGTGGCGAGGTGTCGCCGAAGACCAGGGAAGTGAAGTTGCAGAGGCCTCACGTGATCCCCCGGCATTTAATTTAAATGCCTTTGGGCAGAGCGCGGGGCCTCTGCAACCACCGCCCCCCCCTAGAAAATCTTGCGCCCCCCCAGTTTGCGCACTTCTGCTATAGAGTGACATGATATTGCGCACCACAATAAGGAAAGATTATTCTTTCACACAATCACTGTCATTTGGGTGTTCTTTAAAACAGACAAATTAAAATTGAATAAAGATGGGAAGAACAGGACCCCCTTCTTGTACTGGCCAAACACAGAAGTTATAAAACCAATCAGAAATTATAAAAAAAAATTATTGATAAAATCTATCCTAGTGCTTGTTTTCCCAATATTGGGAAAGAACAATATTTAAAAAAGCAGCAAAAATTATAATTTCATAAAGGTTCATAAAAAAATGACACATTAGCTGTATGTCTCCAGATGTGTCAGTGACATGTCAGCTTATTACAGACTAACACATACAAGTCCCTTAGGGCTGCGGGTGAAGGACACACAGATAAAACACATGGAAGTCCCGTCTTTCAGGGACACACAGGAAACAGAACAGGAAGAAGCTGTGAGCCTGAAATCCCCCAGCAGAGATCTCTGGGGAAGTGGTTATGTGCCGAGCAGCAACTCAGATCCTCTACAGTTATCTGTATCCTGTGAACATGAATATGTGAGATTTATTGTCTAATCTAGTCACGGTCATAAGGTCACTTTCCTGCTAGTGAGGGAATAAGCATATGCGTTTATCCCATGAATAAATTTGGTGCTGTTTTATGCCCCGGTATTTATCACCGGAAGATGTTATTGGATCGTTGTAATTTTTCCAATCTTGTAATTATTCTTTTAATGAAATTCTCAATGAATCTATATTTGAATATATACAGATGGAGGGCGATTTGTTACCTGCATGGGTGCGCGGGTCTCGTCTGATCTCCTTGCATTTATTTAAGTTTTATGGGGTGACTACAACTGACCCAAATCAAATCCCACATAAAGTAACGCTCTTAGTTTTCTGTATCCTGTGAACATGAATATGTGAGATTTAATGTCGGGAACACGGGAATCAGCAGATTAGTTACTTCTGTTTCTCTAACTAATGACAGCTTCATAATTACTATGCAAACAGAACACAGAACAAAACTAACATGTTACCTGTGCCTGAGGTCTGACAAACAGTCTGATCACCAATTAGCTAAAGATGTGCAAATCCTCCAAAAAATGTTTATACAATGGAAATGTTAAAAGAGTAAAAAAAATATTTAACAAACACTTCAATTTGCCCAATTTATTTTAGAAAAAGTTTTAGTCCGTTCCATTTAATCTATTAAACAGGTCACTGTCATTAGGTCACTTCCCTGCTAGTGAGGGAATACGCATATGCATTTATCCCATGAATAAATCTGGTGCTGTTTTATGTCCCAGTATTTATCACAGGAAGATGTTATTGGATCACTGTAATTTTTCCAAACTTGTAATTATGCTTTTAATCAATTCTCAATTGATCCATATTTTAATATATAAATGTCCTTTTTTCCACGTAATGTTGTAGAAAGGTACGGAACAATACTCTGACTAGCAAAATTATATCAAATTGTTTGTCACTTTACAAAGAATTAGGTAACTGCATGAATGATGTGGTTAAATGTATTTCCCTGTAATTAGCTTTTTATGATTAAAGACAGATGTGCACATTGGTTATATATATATGTATAATTAGGACAATATGCAAATAAAGTAACCACATGTCCTGTGTAT
>WSYH01001234.1:1840-133197 GCA_036426205.1 Ascaphus truei | reverse complement strand
TGTGTGTGTGTGTGTGTGTGTGTGTGTGCATATATCCATACATACTACATATATATTAGTATAAATTCAGAGATGTTCTTGAAACAAGAACACATAAATGATTAAAGGACAACATTACAATGGCCAGCAAAGGTAAGTAATATTTAACACAAAATCCTGCTGTACACGTACAAGAAAGATGTTTGCAGTTAAATAGGTGCTTTTATAATTGCATGTGAATAATATGCACATGCAATGATTACATCAAGTAACACACCCAAATGCAATGTTTTGCTGCAAAGTCAATGGCAGCTTCTCTAAACTTAGCAACTGGCTCCTGGTGGACCATTACTGAACAGACGATTAATACATAAATATTTATAACACTATTCATTAATTACGAGTGTTAACATTTCCAAAACTTCACGTGTACAAGAACGTACTTGAAAGTTTGGAAACAACACAGTCTTCAGCATACATACAATATTAATTAGATAATCTGAAGTCAACAAAACAAGGCCAAAGACATATTTTGTGAATTATAAAATTTATTTTTTTTGTTCCTTTTGAGAGCGAGTAACAGGCCTGCTTGTTGTCTCTTGAATTTTCCTTTTTCGTTTGCCAACAACTTTAGCCACAACAGAGCCACTTTGACTGGCCTCTGGCACTTCACGGGCAGGGCTTGTGGCCAGTGACTCACCTACAGGGCTTTTGGGCAGTGATTCACCTACAGGGCTTTTGGGCAGTGATTCACCTACAGGGCTTTTGGGCAGTGATTCACCTACAGGGCTTTTGGGCAGTGACTCACCTACAGGGCTTTTGGGCAGTGACTCACCTACAGGGCTTTTGGGTAGTGATTCACCTACAGGGCTTGTGCCCACTGACACATGTGAGCAAGTTGGTAGACACTGCACAAGTGATGGTTGCTCTGTTTCATGTGTGTCTTTTTTTGTTTTTGACCAAAAACTGGTCAGTAGTAACTGCTTGTGTTTTGTTTGTGTCGCCTCCTTTGTAGGTGTCAGCTGCTGATTTTGTACCGATGGCAGCGGTAGCATGTCGTCAGGAACCTGCACAGCAATGTCTGCTACTTGACCGGTAACATTCGGACCTGGTGAATGAAGATCAGAAGCATGTGGTGAAAACTGACCAGCATGAACAGATCCTGCCTGTGAGGTGTTCAAGTTGAATTGTGGTACATTAGTCATTCTCAAGTAATTAGCTTGTGTTTGCTGAACAACTAATGCTTCGAATGAGGTGTTGATTTTTTGCAACTGTTTAGGCACTTCAATGAAGACTCTGTGGAGATGTGCCAATTGTGAAACTGTTTCTTCCTGCAGTGCAATCATCCTTTCCAGCACTGTCATCAGGTCAGAATGGCGACGATTTTCTGCTTCCACAATTTTTCCCTCAGAAGCTACAATTGCATCGTATGTGGTATTTGCTGGACGATTTGGCGGTAAAACAGTTTCAATTGGAACCTCTTCATGGTCACTTGCTTGTATTTGTGTGTCTATGGCGGCATCATCATCATCATCATCATCATAATCCTCATCATCATGTTCTACAAATAAATGTACACATTATTAAATGGCATGTTAATCTCTGCTGTGTTACTATGTAATTCTACTGTGTCATAAGTAACAACTAACATGTTTCCATACGTTTTATAACCTCACATTAAAAACTACCTTGACTTAAGAATAATGTTTGGACTCAGTATGAAATATGAGTGAATGAAAACTTGCTGTAAACTCACAACTCCTACATGATAGTTAACATCACTAACACAATACATGTTGCCGTACACTTCATTTTCACATACACTAAGTAATCCTATTTAAAGAACATGTGCAAAACAAATAATGAACATGACAACATAACATATAGAAGAGCACATATTATATGGCCACCAACTGATACACTCACCTTCTAGGTGTGTTGAGCTGGCTGACACAGGTGAAGACACTTGTTCCGTCTCAGGTGACACATGTCCTCCAGGGGCAACTATATTTAACAATAACATAAGTTTTACATTTACATGTGTAAATATTGAACAAACAGTTATTGTATGTTCTGTATTTATGAGTACCTAACAGCATCAGTTCCTTAACCCAAAATGTGTGTGTGAAAGTGAACATAAATAGTTGTAATAACAATGTACATGCCTGTGTACTTAGAAGTTTTGAGTTCCCTAACATACAACATACTATGGTTCTGCAGTAATGCGTGAGGATAAATAGATTAAATTTGTACATAAAAATCATATGTTGTGTAGTGATATCAGTATCATAATGTACATAACTATCATGAGATGACCATTCACAATGGTTATCATGAAGGTGGTCATATTGCAAAAAGTGTTGTTTTTGGTAGAGGATATGTGTGGTACATTAATATAAGATGTGGCACACCTGAATGTGGCTGTGACTCAACAAGACAACACATGTGTGATAATGTGTCGTTGATAGTAGTTCAACTATAGATATGAGTGAACTAATGTGTGACGTACGCTTTGATAAGTAATGAGTTGTTGGGGCATTTAGTAGCTAAAGTGAAGCTTTCAAATGAGTGTGATTAACTTCAGTTGTGCTAGTCAGGTTGTAAGAACGGTATTACCTTCCCCAAAAAGCCTAATCAGCCACACCTTTCAATTACTTGAAACAGGTGAAAATGGTGTGAACTAAGTTGACCCTAAAATGAGCCTGTATTTAGTGTGTGTGCTGAACCCCACCCCCTCTGTTGAAGTGTATGCTGTGATGAGATATTAATTGCAGCTGCTTTAACACAATGGTAGATGAGCTAAATAGTCGTGTGCAGTTTTTAAGTTATGAAAACAATGACATAACATATGATACGTGTGCCTCATTATGCTGTCTGTATATGACTTAAAGCAAAAATGGACCTTTTCATAAACAACTATAGATGTGTTAGTGCAAGTGATGTTTGTAGGCCGTTGCATGCAATATATTTGATGCATGCTTAAAATAGGCAGTAATGTCATGTTTGTCGGAGTAAAATAAATAAAATACACAATAATATTATACATATTTATGTTCTGTACCTGTAGCTAGTAATAATTTCTCATTAGCATGTGTTACACATGTGTACTACCCTGTTGTTCCCCATCTTCGCCCACCATCAATTGCTTCCACTGCAGCAATGCATTTTGGGAATTCACATGTAAATGAGCACGCAATGGCACGTGCTATATTAGTTACTGCTTTTAGTAGGACTACAACATATATGTCTATTTTGATATATATATATATACAGAATCAGACATATACATATATAGATGCAGGTACGCTTATATTGTGAAGACAGTATAAAAAGCAGTGTAAATATGCAAAATAACTGTAAGCAACGACACGCCTAGTACAGTAATATTTCTCACCTGGTGGAAATTGTGAGGGATAAATTCCAATATCCCGGTCACCAGGTAAGCCTTCCACGACGACGGGAAGTAATTTTGCCCGAAGCAGCTCCTCCAATGGAGTTAATATGAGACGTTGTGGTGTCGGCCCACCTCCAGTGCCAGTAGCATGCACGCGTTGCTGTTGTATTTTCTTTTTCAATTTTGACCTAATATCATCAAATCTCTTGTGACAATTCCGCTTGTCCCTCACATGATTCCCACACGCATTGACACCAATGACTATTGTGTCCCACATTTCTTTTCTGCTTGATGAACTTGTCCGCCCTTGAAAAACATATAAAATATATGAGGTAAATTAATAATAATAGAAGCACCAGTTTCCTACACTGCTAGCTGTTCCAAGAGATAGCAAACATGCTGTTTTATGTGTAATATGTGAAGCACATGAGCATTCACTACTAAACCTATACATGTAAGCAAGGTTGCATTCATATTGTATGCAGTTATGGCAAATTGACCGCCTGTGTTTAGTTGTCCTTGTAAGGCATGATAAAAAGCTGTGTTTCCAGACTAATTAACATAGAAAGATATTCTGAACCCATATTTGCATATGAACAAAACTCAGATGACCTAGGATCACATGTATTTGAATAATAAATGTAAAGGTACACTTACCTAGTAAATGTCCATATATACTGTCATAGTGCTCCAGAATGCCAGTGACAAGAGCTGTATTTTCCTGGTCATTGAAGCGAGGATTACGTGGCTTCTCCACACGTTTCTTCCGAGCAGGTTTAGGGTCAGAGCTTGGCTGGTGCTGACTGGACTCTCCTTCTTCCAATGGAAGAGCCTCCAAAAGCTGCCCACCAGCAAGCACGCCACCACCATCCACCCCATCAGCAACTGCGCCACCAGCAGCACTCACAGCACCAGCACTCCCACTCCTAGCACCAGCACTCCCACTCCTAGCACCAGCACTCCCACTCCTAGCACCAGCACTCCCAGCACCAGCACTCCCACTCCTAGCACCAGCACTCCCACTCCCAGCACCAGCACTCCCACTCCCAGCACCAGCACTCCCACTCCCAGCAACAGCACTCCCACTCCCAGCAACAGCACTCCCACTCCCAGCAACAGCACTCACACTCCCAGCAACAGCACTCCCACTCCCAGCAACACCACTCGGTGCACCAGCAACATCACTCCCCTGAACAGTACGTTCACTCGCACGAGTAGCACTCCCACTCCCACAAGCATCACTCTTCCCACGCTTTGCGGGCATACTTCCAGCACTCACAAAAAACAGACAATAAAAGTACAGCCAATCACACGAAACACTTCCACATATAAAACAAGACAAAGATGTAAACAAAACAACAATGGACAAAGCTCACCCAATACACAACAAGTCTCTCAGTCAATATGCAAATCTTCAATCAGCCAGCTCTGTGCGTCTCTCTCTCTCTCACTCCTAACAACACAGAGAATGATTAGCAGTACACGTTGCCTTTAAATATGGCGCGCTATCCAATACATGCTTGTTTCGCCTGATTCAGCAAGATTTGTGATTGGGCAACCTAACAGCACCCCGCCACGCACGCCGATACACCTGTGTGTGATCGGCTAATCATCGTGAGAGTGGGCGGATTTGTTTTCGGGTTGATTTTGAATGTATTCGGCACTTACTGCATACGGAGAGGAAAAATCGCCAATAACATGACTAATCGGTAAGATTGCCGATTTCACATAATCGACGCTTACTGCATGAGGCCCATAGCCCCTCACAGCAGCAGCAAGTAACACACCTATGCGTTTCGGGCCGTGTGCCCTTTATCATACACCTTGATAAAGGGGACATGGCCCGAAACACGTAGGTGTGTTACCTGCTGCTGCTGTGGGGGGCTAGATCTGATCCCTTCATTTAATAAATTGTTTTTATGCCATCCGTGAGCCTCCTCCTGCTCCTTAGGCAGTGCACTGCCTTTTTCATCTGGTCTTATGGTGCACACTGCATACTATAGTATACTGTATATGGCCGAAAATAACTATGTATGCATTCAACAGATGCAACTTGATTGATTAAAACTATATCATACTGTACCTATAGCATACAGTATTTGCCAACCTGGATACAGGTCACATAAGTACCTATCAAGTCCTCTTTTGTTCTCATTTGCTAGTCTGTTGGTAATTTTAGCATAAATGTATAAGATATGATATTAGACCTAATCTCTCAGTTTTAGCTTGCAAGTATGATTTAAAGACAAGCTGTGACTTTTAAATATAGCATTATTTTGTCAGAAATTATTTTCACAATTCTTTAGTTAAAAAATTACAGGAAATAAAATAAATAAATAAAAAAAGTCCTGGCAGCGTCCCAGATCAATTAGGTAGGGTTTTTTTTTTTCCCCCTCCGGCAGAGCAGGGAATTGTTGGAGAACCGCGTGCGCTGCTTGGGCGACCATGACGGATCGTCAGCTGGCAAAATCCGGTCGCTTGTGTATATATATATATATATATATATATACTGTATATATACAGCTGAACCCTGTTATAATGCGGTCCTCTGGGTCCACAGAATGAGACCGCGTTATAACCAGGATTGCGTTAAAAAAAATTGCCGGACTTACCACATCTGCAGCTCTCCTCTCTCTGCTTCATCAGGCTTAGTCCACGTGCACGGCTCTTACGTAGACTTTCAAGGGCAGAGGAGGGTCACATGACACACACACCCGCCCTACACCATGTGGGAATTTTTTTTTTAAACATTCAATGTTTTATTGCTAATGGACAAAAACACACACCGCTACACCATGGGGGAATTGAACATGAATACATTTGATATAATACACATGTGACAAAAGAGGGGTAGGGGGAGTGGGGGATGGACTGGGAGCTTCAAAACGTGATTATACAAAAAACAGTGCCAAAAATATTTAAGTAAACCACATAATGTGAAAAAACACTTATAAAACCTTTCACCAACCAGTGAAAAAATGGTAGTAAAATGTGTATAATGCAGCTCAACTTCCTCAAGTGGGGCTGTTCCAGGTCCCAGAATGTAGAATTTCTTTGCTTGGGGGAGAGGAGGAGCGCAGAGGAGTTCAATGATACATGTGAAAGAAAAATAAAGCAAATATAGTGCAGACTGTAGATACTGGTATATATCACCCTGTTAGCTATAAAAAATAGCACTCACAAAACTTATCGTGATTTCAAGCATGTCAAAGATCCATCTCTCTCTGACTGGAGCCCTTGCGATGCACAAGTGTCAGGATATCCTTCAAATGGATAAGTAAGGTATATATTAGAAAGAAAAAGCCACAATAGTGCATACTGTTCGACCAATATATTCAATAAAAGTATCAGGAGTAAGTTGAACTCACATGTTCCAAATAAAAAACAGGCATGGGAGAGAACCGTCGAAATGCAGAAGGACCCGGTCTGTGCACAGCTTCACAGTGTCTCACTCGCACCTCACAGTTGACTTCCGCGTACGTCACTTCCGTGGTCGCGTCATAGGTGAGGGCGGAAGCGCAGTCTGCCTCTGGAGTCAGCCTCAATCTTGCCAGTCCTTCAGCTCTCCGGTTCTCAACGCTAACTCTACGCGTTTCGCTAATTGCTTCTTCAGGAGTTATGTTGCATGGGTCTGTCTAATTACTTTATATTGACCCACCAATCAAAAGTAATATTCAAATTTTAACCCCCTCGTCGCTCAATCATAGCGTGAGGTCAAAAACCCAGTGTTAATCCTATGATATATTTCTCGTACAATACAATAGTAAATCTTTATTAACCCTAAAAATATATCAAATATAAAAAATGTTGATGAAGTGACTAGAGGAAGAGAACACATTAGCCTACTGTAAAATATGAATATTTAAAAATGAAAATAAAATATTCATTAAACACATCATGTGTGCAGGCAATTAAATAAAAGACTAATACAACTGCAACCCAAATAAGGACTGCATAAGGCAGAATGATAATAACTTCTAACACACCTTTAAGTTAGGAAAGCACCTATATCTATATCTACATTTAACCCATGGGGGGCAAGGGTCTGCATTTTATGAATCCAGTATGTTTCCCTTTTAGCCAGATTATTCAACCTGTTGCTCCCCCTCCAATGTATGGTCACATGTTCAATACCTATAAAACTCCAACACTTGGGATCAGAATTGTGAAATGTTAAAAAATGTTTTGATAAATTGTGGGTAATGAGACCTTTTTTAATATTTCCCACATGTTCCAAAATGCGGGTACGTAATGGTCTCGAAGTACATCCAATGTACTGCAGCCCGCAAGTGCATTGCAATAAATAGATCACAAATTCAGATTTGCAGTTAATATAGCTATCTATTTTGAATAATTCCCCTGTTTTTTTGGATGTGAGTTGGAATTTCTCAGTTTCTTTGAACTGACATGCTTTGCATGAATAGCAACCAAAGAAGCCTTTCGGTTTCTCCAGCCAAGTGTTTGGTTTTACAGCTTGTATTGTTTTAAAGGTAGTAGGTGCCAACTTATTTTTCAAATTTGGGGCTCTTTTAAATATGACATTAGGGATGTCGGGAATATGATCCTTCAGAACAGGATCATTTTTTAAGATATGCCAATGATTGCAAATGACCTTCTTAATTTCATTTGCATCTTTATTGTAGGGTGTAAGGAAAGACATATTAAATGTTTAATTAGTAGTAGTGTTCTTAACCCTATCCACCAAAAGATCCTTTCTCTGGACAGAATTTACTTTTTCTACAGCTTTATTTAAAGTGTGTTGATTGTAATTTCGTTCTTTAAATCTGTTAATGAGAATTTTGGATTGCTGCTGATATGTGTTTTCATCGCTACAATTTATTTTGAGTCTTCTCAGTTGGCCATATGGGATATTCTTAATCTATTGTGGATAATGGCAGCTATTTTCTAAAATGAAGTTATTACTGTCTACCTTTTTGAAAAAGGTTTTAGTTTTTAGCTCCCTGTTTTCTATAAAGATCACAAAGTCTAAGAACTCAATTTCATGTTTGCTCCATACATGGGTAAATCTAATGTTACGATCATTATTATCTAAATACACAAAAAATTGAATCAGCTATTTCTCACTCCCTTTCCAGATGAACACCACATCATCGATAAATCTGTGCCAGGAGACAAGGTTTGCATCGAGACCATGGGGGGACTCTATGTGGTCCTCCTCCCATACCCCCATGAAAATTTTCGCATAACTCGGTGCGAACCTCGTCCCCATGGCAGTGCCACACCTTTGTAGATAATACTTATTGTTGAACCAGAAAAAGTTATTTTCCAGGATAAAGCGAATAGCTTCTAAAATAAATTCTGCTTGTTCTTTTATAATATCTCCATCTTTGTCTAAGACTCTCTTCACAGACTCTATCCCATCTGTATGGATAATTGATGTGTATAGGGCTGATACATCAGCCGTGACCAGAATGTAATGATCCTCCCATTTTAATTCGTTCAAGATCCTAATGATGTCAGTAGTGTCTTTGATATAGGATTTAAACGTAGATACATATTTGGATAGGAAACGGTCAATATACTGGGATAGATTGTTAGTAAGTGAATCGATCCCTGATATAATAGGTCTACCAGGGGGATTTAAAACATCTTTGTGAATCTTAGGTAAGAAATAAAAAAGAGGTAATCTAGGTTTATCCTTACATAAAAATGTAAATTCGTTGTCATTTAATGTTCCCAAATTTTTCCTTTTTATTAGAAATTCTTTTAGCTGTTCAAAGAAGGAATTAGTGGGGTTGTGATCTAGGATCTGGTTTGTATTGCTATCATCCAATATTCTATTGGCTTCTCTTAAATACCAAGATCGATCCATGACCAAAACCCCACCCCCTTGTCAGCTTGTTTTATAATAATATCATCATTTGTTATCAGACTTTCCAGAGCTTCCCTTTCATTCCTTGTTAAGTTTTGTTTAAAAGTGGTACAGTTATTAGTCAACTTTGTAAAATCTGCTACAACCATTTGGTAAAAAACTTCTAAAAAATGCCCTTTATTATGGCTGGGATAAAAAGTAGATCTTGGTTTCAGATCTGTGTGTTTAAAATCATTGTGTGTCCTATTCAATGGCAATAAGTCATCAGCACTTTTGGAATCTCTATTAGCAGATGCTTGATACAGAAAGTGTCTTTGAATCGTCAATTTTCTCAAAAAGAGATTAGCATTTATAAACAGTTGAAAATCGTTAGACTTTATAGTAGGTGCAAATGTTAAACCTTTTGAAATGACCTTTTTTTGAGGTTCTGTTAGTTCCAATGTGCTTAGATTAAAAATATTGCCATAGTTGGACATTATCGGATTACTGGTGGTTAGTAAATTTCGTCTTTCTCTTCTTCCCCCTCTTTTTCCTCTATCCTTCTTTTTTTCTGGCTCGTGTTCAATTCTATTTCTTCTAATGGGGAGATCCAATTTTTGATCTCCCAAAGATCTAAGAACTGGCTTGACTCTAAAAAACTAGTCTGGGTAGATGGATTGTTTGGATTATTTCAATTATCTCTACTTTGTTTAAAAACGTTTTCTCTATGTGGGATGTGATTTGGTGGTACTTCTCTCTTGTGTGAAGGTTTGTGATATTTGGTGATATGCTGTGGTTGAATGTGGGTTGGTTAGGTATTGCTCCATTTTTGGAGGAATTAGTAAAATCCCTTCTAGAAATTTCTTTTTGGATAGTGTTGGAATCATTACGTCTGCCATTACTTTTGTTTGTGGTCCAATTTTTACTGTTACCTTTGGCGTAATCTTCCACATTACGTATTTCAATTTTTTGTGTATTTAGATAATAATGATCGTAACATTAATTTTACCCATGTATGGAGCAAACATGAAATTGAGTTCTTAGACTTGGTGATCTTTATAGAAAACAGGGAGCTAAAAACTAAAACCTTTTTCAAAAAGGTAGACAGTAATAACTTCATATTAGAAGATAGCTGCCATAATCCACAATGGATTAAGAATATCCCATATGGCCAATTGAGAAGACTCAAAAGAAATTGTAGCGATGAAAACACATATCAGCAGCAATCCAAAACTCTCATTAACAGATTTAAAGAACGAAATTACAATCAACACACTTTAAATAAAGCTGTAGAAAAAGTAAATTCTGTCCAGAGAAAGGATCTTTTGGTGGATAGAGTTAAGAACACTACTACTAATAAAACATTTAATATGTCTTTCCTTACACCCTACAATAAAGATGTAAATGAAATTAAGAAGGTCATTTGCAATCATTGGCGTATCTTAAAAAATGATCCCGTTCTGAAGGATCATATTCCCGACATCTCTAATGTCATATTTAAAAGAGCCCCAAATTTGAAAAATAAGTTGGCACCTACTACCTTTAAAACAATACAAGCTGTAAAGCCAAACACTTGGAAAGCATGTCAGTTCAAAGAAACTGAGAAATTCCAATTCACATCCAAAAAAACAGGGGAATTATTCAAAATAGATAGCTATATTAACTGCAAATCTGAATTTGTGATCTATTTATTGCAATGCACTTGCGGGCTGTAGTACATTGGATGTACTTCGAGACCATTACGTACCCGCATTTTGGAACATGTGGGAAATATTAAAAAAGGTCTCATTACCCACAATTTATCAAAACATTTTTTAACATTTCACAATTCTGATCCCAAGTGTTGGAGTTTTATAGGTATTGAACATGTGACCATACATTGGAGGGGGGGCAACAGATTGAAAAGTCTGGCTAAAAGGGAAACATACTGGATTCATAAAGTGCAGACCCTTGCCCCCCATGGGTTAAATGTAGATATAGATATAGGTGCTTTCCTAACTTAAAGTTGTATTAGAAGTTATTATCATTCTGCCTTATGCAGTCCTTATTTGGGTTGCAGTTGTATTAGTCTTTTATTTAATTGCCTGCACACATGATGTCTTTAATGAATATTTTATTTTCATTTTTAAATATTCATATTTTACAGTAGGCTAATGTTGTTTCTCTTCTCTTCCTCTAGTCACTTCATCAACATTTTTTATATTTTATATATTTTTAGGGTTAAGAAAGATTTACTATTGTATTGTATGAGAAATGTATCATAGGATTAACACTGGGTTTTTTACCTTGCGCTATGTTTGAGCGACGAGGGGGTTAAAATTTGCATATTACTTTTGATTGGTGGGTCTATATAAAGTAATTAGACAGACCCATGCAACATAACTCCTGAAAAGCAATTAGCGAAACGCGTAGAGTTAGCGTTGAGAACCGGAGAGCTGAAGGACTGGCAAGATTGGGGCTGACTCCAGAGGCAGACTGCGCTTCCGCCCTCACCTATGACGCCAACACGGCAGTGACTTACGCGGAAGTCAACTGTGAGGTGCGAGTGAGACGCTGTGAAGCTGTGCACAGACGGGGTCCTTCTGCATTTCGGCGGTTCTCTCCCATGCCTGTTTTTTATTTGGAACATGTGAGTTCAACTTACTCCTGATACTTTTATTGAATATATTGGTCGAACAGTATGCACTATTGTGGCTTTTTCTTTCTTATATATACCTTACTTATCCATTGAGGGATATCCTGACACTTGTGCATCGCAAGGGCTCCAGTCAGAGAGAGATGGATCTCTGACATGCTTGAAATCATGATAAGTTTTGTGAGTGCTATTTTTTATAGCTAACAGGGTGATATATACCAGTATCTACAGTCTGCACTATATTTGTTTTATTTTTCTTTCACATGTGTCATTGAACTCCTCTGCGCTCCTCCTCTCCCCCAAGCAATATAATACACATGCAGGAATCAAACCCAGGACCTTTCATACTGTGTGCTAGTAGGAATTCCCTACCTGCTCACCCTACCTTATCTCACAGAAATGTTGCAGTTTATTGGAAGATTTTCCAAGGCAAGTGATCTAATACTGGTGGCTGCATCTGTACATGTACCATCGCTGGAAGAAGAGATCAGTGTATCTCGAAAGCTCGCACAAATAAAAGCATTTCGTTTTCTACACAATGGAATTGTCTATTCATTTTTTATTATTTATATGTATATTTTGGCTTTATTTTTGTTAAATAAATCATAACACGGTGTAATATGTCATGTGTTGTTGTTCATCTGAGGTTGTATTTAACTAATTTTTAGACCTGCTAAGGAACAGATGATTGTTATTATGCCCTGATATGTAAACCATGGAATTCAAAGAGTGTGTACTTTCTTTTTCACACAACTGTATATGAAGTGGGGTGGGGGAGGAATGTTAGAAGGTACTGGAATGGTGTTAAAATAGAGATAAGAAGGTGAAAATTAGGGATGGGGGGGCTGTACATCTACAGCAGCAGAGAGGGGGAAGAGGATGCTGGGGGGAGGTATAGGATGGCACAATGGCAGGGAATACCACTACAACAAATTATGATATTGTGTGAGAAACACCATGCCTGCATTAAGTTCACTTGTTTTGGTGTCAAAGAGTCTTATCATTTTGAGCTCAAATATTTTCCGTTCTTGGGTGCGTTTTAACATTCAATTAAGGATTTTGATTTTTAAATCATTTATGGAATGATCTGGTATTGAGAAATGATGTCCCACTGGTGAGCAGTATCTTCCTTCTTAATGGTGTAGTATAGCGTGTCTGTGCATATTCATTCTGCCTTTATTTTTTCTTTCCCAATCCCTGTATATGTCATAGAAACCTTTATATATACGTATTGCTTGACCTGAGGAAGAGAGGAACACTCTTGAAAGCTTGTCCTATGACATAAATTGTTTGTCCAAATAAAAAAAGGTATGAACTAATACTGAAGAACTCATTTATTCTGCACTATCGCAACTGGACTAACACGGCTATTTCCATTTACATATATATAGTGACATAGTCCCCATGATAGTGGGCAGCTTTCTGTCCGACTTTACATCAGAAAGTGCAGACATAGTATGGAAGTGATCCATCGCACAAATTCACAGTCACTAAGTCTGATATGAAATCCATACCAGACTTCACAGTGATTCTGGTTCCCCCACACCTGCTCTCCTAATTAAAGGAACAGGTATTTAGGACAGATAGGTTTGCTGCTTCAGTCTCTCTCCTGGAGGCTAGGGGCACGCTGCTCTCCTGCATCTAGTACGCGGAGGATGCCCTTCACGTGTTGTAGGATCTGGAAGTACTGTATGGAATCTCTTGGGACGCTGTCCCCAACAAACAGATAAGGACTAACCAATGTATGCCTAAAGAGTGTGGATATTATTGCCTATATAGTAACCCTAAACAAGAGCGTGTTATTTAAAGCTGGGAACCAGGTTAGTTGGCCAGCCAATTAGAGAGAGGGCTACTGTATAGTTAGTCTCCCATAGAGAAATAGGTGTTATTTTTATGATTTAGTTTCTTAAAGTGTCAGCGTAATTAAAATATTGAGTGTCACTGATGTAGAATAAACTGCTGAAGGTCAATGGCCGAGTGCCCCAACATATATTTGTTGAAGCTGCAGTCCCCTATAGGAACGAAATAAAACAGGCAGAAGCCTGAGTTATGCAATGTTATGCTTTGTATTATACTTTTCTCTCATTTATACCCCTAGAGGACCGTGTCGTGAAGAGCGTGGACAAACGGCTCCGCTACATACATACATACATACATATATTATACCAGTAAAACATTGATATAGTGAGGCAAGTGCATGCAGCATAGCAATTTATACAAAAGATGTAAACTTTACCCAAACGTTACATCAGGAAAAAGGAGCAGCACATCACACATGGATGAGTACAAAAGTGTATTGAAGAGAATATATTAATGAAAAATGCTTCAGTCCCTACAGGGTACCCATGTTCTACTGAAGCACATGTACACTACAATGGGATAGTTAGTAGAGATGGGCGATTCTGCCCAAATCCGTATCCTGAATTTTTGCTGAAGTGACCCCCAAAATCCGTCTCATGATGTAAAATACGCAAACGGATTTTTGGCGGTTTCAATCCACACGGATTCATAAAAATCCGAGATTGGATTCAACCCATAGACGGATTTGTAGAATCCAATCCACGGATTCAGCAATCCGTTGGCGGATTCTTAAAAATTTGTCAACAGATTGCTGAATTCGCAGAATGGATTCTATATATCCGTCCACGGGTTGGGGAATTCCATGAAGTGTATTGATAATCATAATAATAATTAAAAATCCACACAATTCGAATTGCCCTTTTTGACATTGATCCGCTGAATTCCGTGGACCAATGGACCTGGCCAATCTGCTGCGAATCTAAATTCGCAAAAACATGACCATCACTAATAGCCACACGGGGTAAACAATCACTTACCTGCTGACCTTACATTAAACATTGCAGAATTTGTCTTTATACACAAAGTACACATATGTATTTTCCCATTGGGCACCCTTCCGCTTAATCTGTTACATGGTATCTTGGTTGGGAAATGCTGACCTGTATATTGAAACACATTTACCACTAACTGCCCCATAGTCATCTATGTCATACACTAACATTATTAAAGGTTTGGAAGCATGGCAATATTTGATGCATCTAAAATATGAAATGAAATGTACTCATGCCTACCAAAAACGTTTTGAATCTCAATTAACACACTACACAGAAGAAGAGCATCAAAAAGGAGACTTTAAAGAAAAAACATGACATTTTGGTGACTACAAATAATCATTTTAATGTAGTACTAATTATGACAATGAGTACTGTAAATGCAATTTCATTTTAGATCAATTATTTCTATCTTCTTTGTAGCAAAGAGATAAATGGAAAGTTCCCCACACCACATGGATACAATGTCAGCCCCCCTGAGACAGTCATCAATCCTGTTTAATGAGTGCATAAATCACTTGGTCTTCTGTAGGTCTCTATGAGGAGTAGAAAAAAACACACAATGTGCTGCAGATTTTAAAGATACATGCTGGAAATAATCTAAGTGCTTTAATGCAGTCATATACAGTGCAGTCTTTGTTTATGTTTACAGTTATAGTAGGTAGGCAGAGCACAGTCCTATCACACCCAGGGCAGGAAAAAAATAAGGAAAAAATCACAGGCAAACTCTGAATGAAACAGATCAATTTATGAAAAAATAAAAAAAGCAGACTTTGAGATCAATTTATTAGCAAGCTAATTTCATAACAAGGGCTTCACGAATGCACCTTGATAAAGTGCCCTTTGAACGAAACGCATAGGTGCGTTCGTGAAGCCCTTGTTATGGCATTAGCTTGATAATAAATTGAACTGTTTAATTCGGAGTTTGCCTGGGATTTTTTCCTTATTTTTTTCCTGCCCTGGATGTCATTGGACTGTGCTCTGCCTACCTACTATGACTGTGGATTCCTTACCTGTGGATGCACGCCGTGGATACAGTGGCCGTCCCTTCAAGGTATACAGGTAATGGGCCACAGTGCCCTGTTATTCATCCTGTTTATACCGGACATTATTCTTTATATCATACTGTCTGGGTTTATATTTGTGCGCCATCAGTTGCGGTTGTCAAGTGGACATCGCTAGGTGCATACCCATTTCAGTTATTTACAACACTCATTTGTGGATGTCGCATGAGTATCTGGACACTTATTACTACATTCATGTATGTACACAAACCATATTGGACTATCTGAGCACCACATCCTACTGCTAATTTGTTTATGTTTAGTATACTTACTTTAAATGGAACTTGATTGGCATCTGTACCACTAGTCGGTCCTGCAGGGAAAATTTTATTATTCCAGTGAATTGTAATGATGCCAACGTTGTATGCTACAGAGTCCTGAAGGGTCCTTCACGTTGCAATGTATTATAATCCAATTCAAAATTCAATATAAAATTCAGAATAAAGACCTAACTAAGCTGTGCTATTTCAGTCCAAGAAGACACTTACAGGGGTGGAAAATATCTTATGGAATAGCTTAGTGAATGTGGGCCCAAATGTTCCAAATATATATATACAATATGTGTTGTTTAATATGCAAATTATCAACAAGTCATTACATCATTGTTTATGATTGCTAGATGTTGATATATTACATACTATACTGTCTATATTGCAACTGAGGATTAACTTACAAAAATTATATTTTAAATATTACTAAACAATTCCAAGGTGCGGGGAAACAGTTTCCGGTGCGGAGAATCCTGCTTGTGCAGCCAACTCAACATAGACAAACAATTTCTTCAAAGAGCAGGTCTCCTCTACGACAGAGATACAGAGTAGAGCACTACTCACAAGTTCATAATGAAGTTCTCCCTTTAATGTGACAGCCACGAACAGTGGAAAAACACCTTTAATGAGGATGTCACATTAATGTGGCTATCATATTCAATGGAGAACATCAATATGAACTTGTGAGTACAGCTCTACTACATACAGCTCAACCCCATTATAACGCGATTCGTTACAACGCGAATCCGCTTATAGCGCGAGGCAAGCGTGGCTCCCAATTTTCGCATTTATGACACGATTATTGATATCTTAAATACTGTATTGTACAATGCATACAATTGTGACAAAGTGATAGTGTGAAACAGGCGCTGAAACAGTACTAGTGATCACCAATCTTTAAGTGAATAATAAAAACTTATAATAATCAAGTGCGTGAATTATTAAACCAATAATGGTGCAAAAAACGTGTATATAAGGTTGCAATCCTTGCTCAAACCCTCTGGAAGGGACTGTCTTCACTGGCCCCGATGATCGATATATATTCTCACAACCCAGGGGGATCATAAAGGAAAAAACAACAGAAAAGGCAAACTAAGTGCAGACTGTAAATTATTAGTTAGCAATGTGCAGTGAAACTTGGCTCTCGTGTGCATCCTACTCACAGGATAGCAGAAAGTTTAGGGCAGTGACAGGGTCTTTCAAATCTGTAATATTTGTACAGGTGAAGTCTGGATACCTCTCACGTTCATAATAACACAGTAAAAATCAAGCATTTAGCACTATAACAAGTGACTCAGGAGTTTCAGGGTATGGTCACCGCTCACCGCACTGCAGCTGCTTCTCCCCTCCACGCTATGGTGTTGTAAGGGTCACCTCCAGGGACAGGCGCGCTCGCCGCACTCCCGTTCACATCCGTTGGAAGGCAGGCTCAATCACCTCACTGTTTACTCCTGACGAAGCCTATTGTCCTATTGGGCGAAACGCGTAGAGAGGACCCACCCAGGAAGTGTTCGGATTGGCCCTGCTAGCTGTCTGTCAAACTGCACTGCCGGAAGTGACGCGACGGGACCCAGCACCAACCGGAAGTGACGTATCGCCACGGAAAAGACACTGGAGGTGATCTACCCGGCGTCTAGGGGACCGGCAACAGTGAGGTGATTGAGCCTGCCTTTCAACGGATGTGAACGGGAGTGTGGCGAGCGCGCCTGTCCCTGGAGGTAACCCTTACATCACCATAGCGTGGAGGGGAGAAGCAGCTGCAGTGCGGTGAGCGGTGGCCATACCCTGAAACTCCTGAGTCACTTGTTATAGTGCTAAATGCTTGATTTTTACTGTGTTATTATGAACGTGAGAGGTATCCAGACTTCACCTGTACAAATATTACAGATTCGAAAGATCCTGTCACTGCCCTAAACTTTCTGCTATCCTGTGAGTAGGATGCACACGAGAGCCAAGTTTCACTGCACATTGCTAACTAATAATTTACAGTCTGCACTTAGTTTGCCTTTTCTGTTGTTTTTTCCTTTATGCTCCCCGTGGGTTGTGAGAATATACAATGCATACAATTGTACATTAATTCTAACGCCATCCACTTATAACACGATGTGATTCTTTGGACCCCAAGCACGGCGTTATAAGGGGGTTGAGCTGTATTACTAAACGAAATTTAAAACTGCACATAGATATTGCATATGCACTTAAATGGTGTTGATAGCTAATGTACAACAACTTATATTATCAATTGACATCATGAAATGTTTTATGATCTCAGAAGAAACAATTTGAACCACAGGTGACTTCTAAGTGGTGTGTTGATCTTGGAGAAGTATTCATTGCAAGACCTTTGACCTTAGATTTCGTATAAGACATGCTTTCAGTCTCTTCCTCAGGGGTTTACAACATTCTTTAATAAACATTGGGCTTTAAATAACTTGGTCATGAAAGTGTCTTTAGCTATTGTTAAATCCTGAAGACAAAAGGTGGCTGTTGCTGATAATCGGGGTAACTGGGCAAACAGATTTTAAAGCATTAATATAAAAATGTAAATGTAATCTAATTCTGTTGTAATTCCATGTATTTCTTTACCTGTTCTTTTCTTATTATATGTTACAGAAATGTATTGCATATCTTCTTGATTTGGCTCCGATGTCTGTTCTTCTTTAGTTTGAGTAGCTGTAAAAAACACACTAGTGTAAACATACTTTATAACCGTTATCTTACTTTAAATACACAGAAATATAGAGGGCTTTGTTAACTGCAAAAGGTAAAGAGATACTGTACAGTAGGGCCAGATCCACAAAGCACCTTTAAATCTGGGCTCATAACGTTATGTTATCAAACTCAGCAACAGACGTAAAGTTCCCTGAGGATAATGCGAATCCACAAATTGAATCATATGAAAAAACAACGCCCATTAGTTACCTCATTAGAATAGGTTTAATGCCATGTTGAGGTACAGCTGCAGCGGCTGTTATTCGAACAACATCCCCTCAAACCTCGCTCCAAGTAACATGGAGAAACACCTGAGCTCAAAAAGGAGCACGCCTTAGAAACCTGGGAGATATGCAAAGTATATTTAAATGACTCACATCCTGCATCTCTTAAAACATTTCCATAAAACCTACAGCTTCAGCGGCCGTTATTTGAACAAATCACGGCGACGATTTTGTGTGCTCTGCTGTACTCCACGCAGCATGAATGTGCCCAATCACCCCAGATACCCGCGCTTATCGCTTATGCTTTGTTTTAATTTCATGGATTCTGTTTCTTTGGGTGCAATGAAATAAATGAATTGTGATGTGTACTGTACTGTGCTACTGTGTCAATTTCAGGTGTTTAAAAACCAGAACTCTAAAAACGCAATTTTCTGCACTCGCCGCACTCACGTGTTAAGGCGTGAAGGGGCGGGAAGGTTGGAAGAGATCACGCGCCAAGCCTTGGGTATTCCGGTGTATACACCGCGTGAAGTTTTTGAATAACAGCCGCTGCAGCTGTATACTGGCAAGTCGAAGTCCCCTTGTGAAGAAGGGACTTACTAATGTCAGTCCCAGGATTAGAACCCACATCTCCTGGTACTCACAGCATCAACTCTAGGATTGAACAATCTCAGATGGTGGATAGTTCCACTGTCACATCATACATTAGAGCTTTACTACTCGTCTCACATCTGTATCTAATCATACTTGTGGACACTCTTCCTGACTTCTGTCTTATACTTTGCATATCCTGTTAGCATATCTCCCAGGTATCTTAGGTGTGCTCCTTTTTGTGCACAAGGCACATTAAACTGGCAACTAGTAGAAGGGCCCTGCTTCTAAAGGAAGTGAGGAGTGTGTCCACAAGTATGATTAGTTATACGTGTGAGCAGTAGAGCTCTAAAGTATACTGTGACAATGGTGCTACCAATCATCTGAGATAGTTCAATCCTGGAGCTGCTGCCCTGAATAGCAGAGGTTGCGGGTTCTGATCCTGTTGGGTCGGACACTAGTAACCCCCTTCATCACATGGGGCCTCAGGTTTGTCAGCATGCTTTAGGTCTTATGGAAATCTTTTATGCCATGTTGGGTGTGAATCATTTAAATATACTTTGCATATCTGCCAGGTATCTAACGTGTGCTCCTTTTTGAGCACAGGTGGCTCCTCATATGTTATTATTGGAGGGAGGTTTGAAGGGATATATATATATACAGTTGTGTGAAAAAGAAAGGACACCTTCTTTGAATTCTATAGTTTTACATATCAGGACATAATAATAATCATCTGTTCCTTAGCAGGTCTTAAAATTAGGTGAATACAACTTCAGATGAATAACAACACGTGACAAATTACACCGTGTCATGATTTATTTAACAATAATAAAGATAAAAATGGAGAAGCCACGTGGGAAAAACTAAGTACACCTTATGATTCAATAGCTTGTAGAACCACCTTTAGCAGCAATAACTTGAAGTAATCATTTTCTTTATGACTATCAGTCTCTCACATCGTAGTGGAAGAATTTTGGCCCACTCTTCTTTACAACGTTGCTCAGTTCATTGAGGTTTGTGGGCATTTGTTTACACAGCTCTCAATCGGGTTGAGGTCTGGACTTTGACTGGGCCATTGCAACACCTTGATTCTTCTCTTTTTCAGCCATTCTGTTGTAGATTTACTGGTGTGCTTGGGATCATTGTCCTGTTGCATGACCCAATTTCGGCCAAGCCTTAGCTGTCGGACAGATGGCCTCAGATTTGACTCTAGAATACTTTAGGATACAGAGGAGTTCATGGTCGACTTAATGACTGCAAGGTTCCCAGGTCCTGTGGCTGCAAAACAAGCCCAAATCATCACCCATCCCCCACCATGCTTGACAGTTGGTATGAGGTGTTTGTGCTGATATGCTGTGTTTGGTTTTCGCCAAATGTGGTGCTGTGCATTATGGCCAAACATCTCCACTTTGGTCTCGTCTGTCCAAAGGACATTGTTCCAGGAGTCTTGTGGTTTGTTCAGATGCAACTTTGCAAACCTAAGCCGTGCTGTCATGTTCTTTTTATTTATTTATTTATTTTATTTATTTATAAAATGTTTTACCAGTAAGTAATACATCGAGAGTTACCTCTCGTTTTCAAGTATGTCCTGGGCATAGTTAATATGACAAATAATACATGGTTACAAATACAGTTACATAAATGAACAGGGTATACATTATATACAATACATTGCATGCACAGTTAGAGAAGATGTATATTATAGGCTTATGTAACAGTTACAGACCAGATTAAAATGTGAGACAGCCTTAGTTTTGAAAGAATTTAAACTGGGGGTGGATGTGAGAGTCTCCGGTAGGTTGTTCCAGTTTTGGGGTGCACGGTAAGAGAAGGAGGAGCGGCCGGATACTTTGTTGAGCCTTGGGACCATGAACAGTCTTTTGGAGTCAGATCTCAGATGATAAGTGCTGCATGTGGTAGGGGTGAGGAGCTTGTTCAGACAGGTGGGTAGCTTGCCCACAAAGTATTTGAAGGCAAGACAGGAAAGGTGAACTTTGCGCCTAGACTTGAGTGATGACCAATCTAGTTCTTTGAGCATTTCGCAGTGATGTCTGTTGTAGTTGCATTGGAGAACGAAACGACAAATTGAATTGTAGAGGGAGTCAAGTTTGCCAAGGTGGGTTTGGGGTGCTGAGCCATATACTATGTCTCCGTAGTCGATAATTGGCACTAGCATCTGCTGTGCAATACGCTTTCAGACCAGCAGGCTTAGGGAGGATTTGTTCCTGTAAAGTACACCTAGCTTAGCATAGGTTTTGGATGTCAGGGTATCAATGTGCATTCCGAATGTTAAGTGGGAGTCAAACCATTTGCCCAGGTATTTAAACCTAGTAACAGGAGTTAGGGTGGTGTTAGCATTGGTTCTGATCTGGAGCTCAGTCACTGGAAGCTTTAAAAATGTAGTCTTGGTCCCAAATACCATTGTTGCAGTCTTGTCAGTGTTTAAAAACAGTTTGTTTTGGGAAATTCAGTTTTCGAGTCTCAAAAAGTCAGACTGAAGTATGTGTTCAAGGTCAGAGAGGCTATGGCTGTGCACATATAGGATTGTGTCATCTGCATACATGTGTATTGAGGCTTCCTTACAAGCTGTGGGAAGATCATTGATGAACACTGAGAAGAGTAGGGGCCCCAGAACAGAGCCTTGCGGGACATCACAGGTGATATCCAGGGGGTTGGATTTAGACCTTGAGATGGACACATGTTGGGATCTACCTGATACTGTAGGTAGGACTGAAACCAGGTTAAAGCATGCTGCCCTATTCCAGAGCTCTGGAGTTTGTTAAGCAGGATAGCATGATCAACAGTATCAAAAGCCTTTGCAAAATCTAGGAATATTGCACTAGTGTGTTGACCCCGTTCCATTCCACACTGGATTTCATTGCAAACTTTTAGCAGGGTAGTTACGGTAGAGTGTTTGGGGCGAAAGCCAGATTGGAATTGGCTAGGGAAATTTGTCTTAGTATAGTAATCGCTTAATTGGGAGTGGACAAATTTTTCCATGACTTTGGATAGGATTGGGAGAAGGGAGATTGGCCTGTAGTTTGAGACAGTGTTTTTTGTCCCCACTTTTGAAGATTGGGACAACTCTGGCAGTTTTCCAGGTCTTAGGGATATGGCCTGCAGACAGGATAGAGTTGACTATGGGAGCAATTGATTTGGCAATTGCTGGGGCACCAAGTCTTAGGAACCTAGATTGTAGTAGGTCAGATCAACATTGGCTGTTAGTTTTAATTTGAGGAGCGCTTGTGTAATCTACTCTTCGGATACTGGGCCAAATTGTGGGCAGTGTTAGAAGGGCGTGGGGCTATATGGGTACTCCCGGGATGAGATTCAGGTTTGTGGTTTGGGTTGCATTTCACTAATAAGTTAGCAGCACACCCCACAAAGTAATCATTGAATGCATTTGCAATGTCGTGGGGTTTGTCAGAATAATATTCCCCTTAGTGATATTACTTGGCTGTTGACGGTTAGAAGGCTGGAATATGTTGTTGATAACCTTCCAGAAGTTAGCTGGGTTTCATGTATTCTGGAGGAGATTGTCAGAGTAATATTGTGCTTTTGCATGCCTTGTTTGCCTTGTGCACATGTTCCGCAGGCATCTGTAGTAATTGAGATCCATGGTAGTGCCAGTTACTTTGTAGCTTTTCCACAAGGCATCCCTGAACTGGTAGAGTGCTATAAGGTCAGGTGTAACCCATGGAAGGTGGGCACCCCGTACCCTTATTCTGCGTAGTGGAGCATGGGTATCACTGAGTTTTAAGAGATCTGATTGAAAATAGTTGAGCGCACAATCAGGGTCGGGAATTAAATCAATTCTGTGCCAAGGGCAGTTGGTAAGGTCATCCAGAAACTGTTGTGGGTTAAAGTTTCTAAATGTTCTAGTGAGGAGAACTTTAGGGCTTGATTGGGGCGGTTTAATTTTCCTTACACAGTACACTATTGCATGGTCAATGAAAATGTCAGGAAGGATGCCAGAGAATTGGATTCTGCAGGGATTTGAGGAGAGAATCCAGTCAAGCAAGGAATAGTTGTGCGATTTCAGGTTTGTCCGTGTAGGTTGGGAAATGAGTTGCGATAGGTTAAGCGATTTGATTTGTATCTGCATTTTGTGGTTTTTAGGGTCAAGCCAATTGAAGTTAAAATCCTCAAGAACTAGCAGCTCACTCTTCTCATTCAGAGAGGAAATGGAGCCAAGAAACTGGGTGATATCGTCAGGGATTGTATAGGGGCTTTAGGGGGGGGCGGTAGATGCCAGCAAGCAAGATGGGTTTAGAAAAGGGGAGGCATATTCTGCCAACTAGGATTTCAAAAGAGGGTGGGCTTGGGGGGCAATTTAACAGTGTAAATTGTAAGGTGTCTGCAATATAAAATAACACCCCTCCTCCTCTCTTTGACCTATCTCTCCTAGAAATGGAGTATCCCTGAATGGCAATATGTGCATCAGGGATTTTAGGGGTTAGCCATGTTTCTGTAAGAACAATGGCTTTTGGTTTATGCACAAGGCACCATGCTCTTAGTTCATCCAGTTTGGGCAGCAGACTCCGGATATTTATGTGGGCGACAAATAGCCCTTTTTGGAATTTGAAGTGGGTATTCTCAGGGTTATGGGACAGAGATGTAATGGGAGGGCCTGGGTTAGGTTCAATATCACCTGCTAAAGAGAGTAATAGTATGAGTAGAAATTTAAGTAGTTGTTTGCAAGTTGTTACTTTATGATGTTTGCCATTTGAGTGTGCGGTGGTTGGTGTGCTGGTTTTCAGGGTTCTCCACCAACATTCAGTAGATAGTGCAAGGCTTTCGAGTAATCCAGGGTGTATGGTGATGTTGGGCGTGGATAAGAAAGGGGGGAGTTTGTAGTGGATAGAGAGAGTAACAATTCAATGAGGCCACGAGAAAGAACAAAGTGGAGGTAAAAAGCAGGTTCATTATGCCAGAAGTAGGTAATGCTGCATGGAGCTGTTTTGAGCCAAGTGTGTGTGCAGACTAAACAGCAGGGGTGCGCCTTTACCTTGTCAAATGTTTTTCTGAATTGCAATGCTTGGGTCTATGCAGTGGGCTGAGTTAGTTGTAGTGCAGGAGGTAGTTGTGTGTAGTCTGTGTTGGGAGAGGCTGTAGCGAAATAAGTTGTAAAGGGGTGGGGGGTTAAATTGTGCAGGCAAACAAGCACGGGATCATAGTGTGGTCATATATGCTCACCGTTTGTTGCCTTGTGTAGAAGAGTTAGAAGAAAGATGAAGTCCCCAGTCACCTCTAGTCAAACTATAGTCTAACTATATATTCTCACTTAAAAAGCTCAATTTAAAAATGCCTCACTATATGCAGAGGGGGTATTGGTTTTATACAGCTATAGCATTCCCATGACCCTCCCCAATAAATCAGCTTGTTCCGGTTGGTCAATTAGCAGCACACAGTTAAAAAAAAACACAAAAAAAAAAACCTTTGATATTCACACATACCAAAATATCATTACTAAAGGCCGCTGCGTAATTGTTTTAAAACAGGACTTGCAGATCAGGGACATACCAAAATATCATTACTAAAAGCCGCTGCGTAATTATTTTAAAACAGGACTTGCAGATCAGGGACATACCTGAGAAGAGAATGCAATTAGATCCAGGTCATATCAGCTGAGGTTAAAGAGAGAAGAGGTTTTGTCCTGGCAACCCTTCCAAACAAACCATACTTGTTCAGTCTTTTTCTAATTGTACTGTCATGAACTTTAACATTTAACATGCTAACTGAGGCCTGTAGAGTCTCAGATGTAACGTTGTTTTTTTTGCAATTTCTCTGAGCATTGCACGGTGTGACCTTGGGGTGAATTTGCTGGATCATCCAGTCCTGGGAAGATTGGCAACTGTCTTGAATGTTTTCCACTTTTTAATAATCTTTCTCACTGTAGAATGATGGACTTTAAATTGTTTGGAAATGGCCGTATAACCCTTCCCAGATTGATAGGCAGCAACAAGTGCTTCTCTAAGATCATTGCTGATGTCTTTCCTTCTTGGCATTGTGTTAACACACACCTGAATGCTCCAGACCAGCAAACTGCTAAAACTTCGGCTTTTATAGAGGTGGTAACACTTGCTGATGATCAATTAATCAAGGGCATTTGATTAGCCGCACCTGTCTGCTATTTAGCATCTTAATTCCTATGGAAGCAGTAAGGGTGAACTTAGTTTTTGACACATGGCTTCTCCATTTTGGCTTTATTTCTGTTAAATAAATCATGACACGGTGTAATATGTCATGTGTTGTTGTTCATCTGAAGTTGTATTTACCTAATTTTTAGACCTGCTAAGGAACAGATGATTGTTATTATGTCTTGATATGTAAAACCATAGAATTCAAAGAGGGTGTACTTTCATTTTCAAACAACTGTATAGTGCTTGGGACTCTACTAAAATAGCACTCGCCTGAAAAATCCATATTTTAGGGTCGGAAGGGAGTTAATATCACCTTCAGGTGCATCGTTAAATCCCTGCATTACCTATAACAGAGCTCTGTGCATAGGCATTTTTACAGGGAACACCTCTTTTGCATATCATTAGTACTAACACAAGCATCTGTTATGGACGAAAACAGCACTAATAGTTAGTGAGCTTTGAAGATTCCCATTACCAGTTAACAAGACATTAACTTAGGTTAATACCTTGTTAAGTCGATAAAAGAGTTTGTTTCGTTGGTAGTACGCAGTCAAATAGATTAAAATAACATATGAAGCAATGCGATCCTGGAGCTCATGTGGTTTATATTTGTGCATACAGTACTGTCGTATAGAAAATGGATACAGAGCTCATCAAAGTGGTCAGATAGCATTTACTGTATGTCATACATCAAAGCGTGATGTTACTAGGGGTCACGGAGCTCCAGATCAGAACCATTGCTAACACCACCCTATCTCCTGTTACTAGTTTTAAATACCTGGGCATATGGTTTGACTCCCACTTAACATTCGGAATCCATATTGATACCCTGACATCCAAAACCTATGCCAAACTAGGTGTACTTTACAGGAACAAATCCTCCCTAAGCCTGCTGGTCTGAAAGCGTATCGCACAGCAGATGCTAATGCCAATTAGCGACTATGGAGACATAGTATATGGCTCGGCACTCCAAACCCATCTTGGCAAACTTGACACCCTCTACAATTCAATTTGTCGTTTCGTTCTCCAATTCAACTACAACACACATCACTGCGAAATGCTCAAAGAACTAGATTGGTCATCACTCGAGTCTAGGCGCAAAGTTCACCTTTCCTGTCTTGCCTTCAAATACTTTCTGGGCAAGCTACCCACCTATCTGAACAAGCTCCTCACCCCTACCACATGCAGCACTTATAATCTTAGATCAGACTCTAAAAGACTGTTCATGGTCCCAAGGCTCAACAAAGTATCCGTCCGCTCCTTCTTCTCTTACCGTGCACCCCAAAACTGGAACAACCTACCGGAGACTCTCACATCCACCACCAGTTTAAGTTCTTTCAAAACTAAGGCTGTCTCACATTTTAATCTGGTCTGTAACTGTTACATATGCCTATAATATACAGCCTCTCTAACTGTGCATGCAATGTATTGTATAATATAATGTATACCCTGTTCATTTATGTAACTGTGGGCCTCATGCAGAGAGCATCGTTATTTCAAAATTCGCCATTTTTTGTACAATTTCGCGCAGAAAACTGCAGAAAATGGCGAGTTACGAAAAACGTGCCAATTTTTTTTTTCTATTTCTAAAACTCGCCTCGCGGCTGGCGAGAACCTCCAACTCGCCATTTTTAAAACTCTCCGAATGCAGAGAGGTACGAACGGCATGTAGCGGCTGTTCGCGCCAGGAAAATGGCGCGATTTTCTCATTTTTGCCGCGCCAGGAAAAGTTGGCAATAAGATGGCGCTCGCCGCCTATAGCAAAGGGGACAAAAAATGCGCGATTTTTTCTTTACACATTTCTGAAGCGCGCATCTTTCCCATTTAAACTCGCCACACGCATCCATGTTAAACATAGCAGAATTCGAACTTTTCTGCATATGGAGAATAAAACTCCAAAAAAGCTACTTTTTATGAAATTCGCCAATTTGAAAATTCGATGCTCTCTGCATGAGGCCCTGTATTTGTAACCATGTATTATTTGTCATATTAACTATGTCCAGGACATACTTGAAAACGAGAGGTAACTCTCAATGTATTGCTTCCTGGTAAAACATTTTATAAATAAATAAATAAAAATACATTTCTCTCTCCTCTTTTTACTTTACTCTCCTCTCACAAATTTGTATAGCTCAGGAAATTAGGATTTGTGGCAGTGTGACATGCTGGCTAATATTGCTTCAAATAGGCACTAATTACAGTAAATGTTTTTTCTTACAACGTCTCTGCATAGATCATTCTTAAAGATTATTTGGCATTGAAAATATATTATTTTAATGATTAAACCCAATGTCTTTTTAAGCAACATAAGGACTAATTTATTATTATTTTTTTAAATAAAAAACGCTAATTTTAATACATTCATTGCTGGAAAGGCATGCAATATATTGACCTAAATATTAGACATAAACCAAAAAAATTATTCAAAACAATTATAAAGGCAGTTTCCTACATTTTTTGTTTTACAACACTTTTAAAATACATTTTTTAACACTCATGTCTGTGCATTGCATTATGTAAGTTTGCCTTATGATGAGGGTGACTAGATTTTCAAAGTAAAAACCGGGGCACATTAAAAAATGATTTATAAAACAAATGACATCAGTTAAAAATAAACATTATAATGGTATTTGTCTAATAGGGCCCCCATTTATGCTGTATTATTGCTTTATTTCAATATCCTAACATAACACAAACACTCTAGTGTAGGAAAATTACTTTATATTAATACATTGCTTAATTAAGTTATGTATCAAACTCAATGTTATCTCATGTTGTTCTCTTAATTTATATAACTCTTCTCAGCAGTCCATCCTTCACCACCTCCCCCTCAGAAAACAGGGTTTTCCCAATCTCACAAGACTCATAACACACAGTACAAAGCGTTACTGTATCACTAAAACCGAACATTTGAACGATTTTGAGAAAATTGTCCGGACATTGGGACGTTTAATGAAAATCCGGACTGTCCCACCTAAACCGGAACATATGGTCACCCTACAGTAGTACTTATGTTAGGTTGCTTCTACTTGCAACTTTAATCAGCATTCTGCTCTTTGTACCCTCTCCCTTTTTTGGGGGAGGGGGTGTCCCTGACAGCAGGTCTTCTAGTATTGTTCTGCAGCAATCCTGCACCTGGATCCAGAGAAATTTAAGTATTTAAAAAGTGAGCCTGGCATTTGCCCCTTTTGCAAGATGACTGTTGTGCAGCTTCTTGCAATCGGAAACAGTGACCTCAATTAGCACAACACTAATCATTTTGCCTGCAGACAGGTGATAGTGTGGTATGTCAGAGGGGAATATTTGCTGAACAGGGGGGGCTGTGGTGGTAAAACAACAGTGGATTAAAAAAAAAAAACTCCCCCCACCCCTACAGTATGATAAAATGACTAGTGAAATATTGCATATTCATTTGCTAACCTTTGTTTGGTTGTGCTAAGAAGAACAAAGAAATGTTTCTCTAATTTACTGTGCCTATTATTGCTACAGTAGGTTACTGAAATCTAATTTGATTTTGTCATATACACATAGTTGCTTTTGATGGTGTTTATTAAAACATTTTCATATTCAAGTTTTGATGTTAGAGGCATAAATAGCAGACATGTACAGTGGCTTCAGCCCAGTTTAATATTTTAAAGGGAAATTATTTTGGGAAGACAATATTCTGAGCTAGATCTATGATTTGTATGTAAATAACAGCTTAAGTGCTTCCTTACCCATTTGTATGTAAATTTACGTGGACAATAAAGGGGAACTTTACCTGACCTCTTGAGAATGCAAAGAATGCAGACAAGACCCACCACAATGAAGGAAAGCAAACAGCCAACTGTTATGTGCATTACTCTGTTTTTGGAGGCTGACGCGTCATCATTTGATTCTAAAATATATAAAGCATGTATTGTAATACAGCATGTGCATATTTTGTCAATAAAAAAGTATAGGTTAGACAGAATAAAAGGACGAATGATCAAAAGTAAATATAAAGTGATGGTAACGTGACTAATACCTAAGAAAAATGGAGATGGTAAGGTAAACATATAGGCCAAAAAAATGCATTATTTATATGGTGCAATACATTAACATTACACCACTAAAATAACAAATTTGGGTGCTGCTACATTAAATCATGAGGTCTACCAAGAAACTATAATATTAAAACAAAATGTAGGTAATGGCTTAGGGTAGGGGTTTTTAGGGTAGGAGGTTTTAGGGTAAGGGCTTAAGATCAGGGATTTTAGGTTAGGGGTTATAGGGCAAGGGCTTAGGGTAGGGGTGCTTAGGGTAGGGATGCTTAGGGTAAGGGTTTGTGCTTAAAACTGCTATCTAGTGTGCTTACAGCTGCTCAAGCTTAAGCAGAGCGCCATCT
The DNA here is from genome assembly GCA_036426205.1 of Ascaphus truei. Taxonomy (NCBI): domain Eukaryota; kingdom Metazoa; phylum Chordata; class Amphibia; order Anura; family Ascaphidae; genus Ascaphus; species Ascaphus truei. The sequence goes on along the minus strand of WSYH01001234.1, from coordinate 103,156 downwards.
AGTGTAGACTGCACCCACAGTTTGGTAGACCACAGATATCTAGATAGACTTCACGCTATAGTAGCAGCCAAATTTGTTTACAGAAATGTAATCATGTTGATGCCATACATCAAGACTCAATATTTATCTGAGCCGCGGTAGCAGCAAAAAAAATACTGCATTCTTTTATCATCTACTCCAGGCCCTATCTTGCCTACAGTATGTATATAATAGCCAATACATTGTCCATTATAAACATAGGAAAGATATCCTAAACCAACATGGAATATTTGATAAAAATAAAACATGTTACATACATATTAACTCCTTAACAGCCCAAGTGGTTATCTGGTCATGGGTTTCCATGATTAGTTGGCCAATAAGGGCTATAAAAGGTTTAATATAAAACTTAAACTATACTGGCTACCTTAGTGGCCAGTAAAACATTGCCTTGCAATGCTTACATAATCGCTATGGAAAATAAGGGATTAACTCATATCACCACCCTCCCCGTGGGATGCTACCCCCATCACTCAATCGCCCTGCACCCCCCCCCCCCCCCCCCCCCCCCCCCCCCAACAAACATCACTCGCCCTTGTGACTAATTGCAAATAGTCAGGTTAATCAAATATGGCTAATAGAGCATTTGGCCATTATAAAGACAGAAAAAAAATACATGTATTAAAAGAAACATTACATTACAAGTACATTTTAAAAACATAACCTAATAAAATAATACATTTCAAACATATACCTATTGATTGTTACTGAGGCTACCTAGGTCCTCTCAAAGGTTGGCAAAACTAATGATGCTATCACAAAGCATGGGAAACACATGGTACATCAACCACCATGATTTTTACTATAAGTTCCCATGACAGCTCTTTTGCAAAGGCCTAATTATATAAGACATGGGCCCTCACAGAAGAGCAAAAGTTATTATGGAGGCCAAATCCGTTTGCTGAAGATTAAAGAAGAAGACTGTAGACAGCTTTAAAGAAGATAAAAAGAAAAGAAGTAAAGAAGATTTAAAACAAGAAATACTTACAGATGAAGACTCATCAAGCAACTGAGGATCGAGGGCTTTGGGTCAAGTTGAGGATCCCACGTCACATGCCACGTATGTCCTTGGATTATAAATAGGCCATCGGGCATATATTTATTTTAATGTTTTTTGGGGGGTCTTTAATGGTGGCCATCAGGCCTTGGATTAGGTTTTTTTTTTAATTATTTTTATATGATTGGGCATTGGTCCTTTGTGGATTTGTTCCGAGGTAAGTAAGTAACCCCATTTTGATTCCAGGTTCCTATTTATTTCCAATTTAGCTATCAAGGTTTTTATTGAGAGGACCTAGGTAGCCACAGTGCCAATCAATGGATTTATGTTTGAAATATATTATTTTATTAGGTTACATGTATTTGTCCTGTCTTTTTAATGACCAAAAGTCCTATTACAAAAAATGAAGAAGGTGGCAGCTCTCAATGCACAAAATACACAATTTCTTCACTAGCCCTTACAAGGATAACTCACCTATCTGATGAAGGGCCCGCGTGACAATAAATGCTGTATCACTTGCATGTTTCCATTAAAGAAATAAAAATGCAGCACCTGCTTTGAAAAGACTACTTTTTCTGAGCATCATCCTCGTAAGGACAATTGAAGAAACAGTGAGTTTTTTTGCATTGAGTGCTGCCACCCTCTTAATATTTCTATTGTATGCTTATGTAGCCACACAATTTGAGGGTAGGCAACTTTTAATGGACATACATTTGTTCCAATTTATCATTTTTCTTTTGATTCAAAAGCCTTATCAGCCCCATTTGGCTGGGATGATGGCGTGGTTGACCCTGGAAGAGTGGTTAGGTCTCCAGGAAATGGTGGTAGGAATTATGCTGGTATGAGTAAACCCCTTGTTTGCATTAGTGGCTAGTTAAGCATTGTAAAGCAATGCTTTACTAGCCACTGAGGTAGCCAACGGAGGGGGGTGGGTAGGTAGTGTAGTTTAATGTTAATATTAACCCCTTTGATGCCTGTGGTATACCTTGCAGTCACAGGAATCAAAGGGGTTAATGTAATTTCTACGATAGTGTTTTGTAATAACAGAAATTACAGAAGAAATATTAGTAATGCAATCACAATGCGGGAATGAATGTGTTATTAACGGTTGCGTTAATTCCTGCATCGCAACTTCATGGGCAATATCGCACATCCAGTAAATTATTACCGCAATCTTGATGACTTTGGTCATAAAACTATGGTAATAAGAAGGGACACTGGTGCAATGTTACAGTAACTCAATTTTAATGGAATTTGATGTACCTCGGCCACAGTGTCATGTTTAAAAAGCAGTCTTCTGCCATAAGGCACCTTTCGTTCTCGAAGACATTGGTGCGTATTCAATAAAAGTGAGATAGCAGCACCAATGTGGCACTACTATACGGAAAGGCCTATTCAAATTAATGGGACATTGTGTGGTAGCACCTATTCAGTAATATTGCACTTTATTGAATAAGCCCCATTACCCTAAACAGTGAGGTATTGTATCTTCCAGCGCTGTAAGGAGTTTTATGGCTTAGTAACTATGACCCATGGAACATGCCCTACACCCCATTAAAAAAACGGTCTAACTGTCCAAAATAACCAAAACGATTACATAAATACATTTATTAAGGCAGCCACATACATTGATTAGCATTTGCAAAACTATTTTGTGTAAACATGACTGCGCCTTTACGTATTTATGTTTTACTTTAGCAGAAGAATGTATTTATGTCCTATGCCCTTTTTGATAAGGTCGCCCAATTACCAATATTCCATATAATGCAAGCAATAAAAAGAAACCATACCTGTATCTGTGTCTGTACTTGGGCTTGTGTAGATGCTCGTAGTAAGATCTGGTTCTGGATGCTTGATATATTTCAGTTGGATTGGCTGTAAAGCTACTAGGAGGTTTTCACTGAACAGCAAGCATGTCCAGTTTATTATTTCTTTGTCAATGTCCTGAACTGACACAGTGTTCTCTAGTGTTGTATGGGTAAGTGATTGTTTCTCTGCCGTAATTAAGCTGGTCCCACTTTTTTTTACCCAAACCAACACAATATTGTTATTAGGTAGATGAGACACTGAGCATGTAAGGGATACATTGCTGCCTGGGAAAACCTGAGCAGAAGGAGAAGCTTTCACTGAAAAGGTAAAAAACAGATAAAGAGGTTGATGACGTATTTCAATAAAGTGGTATCTTTTAATTGCATTAAATAATGGAATATTGTACTGTTCAAAATTACTCTAAAAATTTCTATAACAAAATTATGTTTTTTAAATGACTACATCTCCATAGCTTTTCCCACTATGCAAAGTAGTGAATGGCCAACATTCATTACAACCCCCATTTTCAGATGTAGAAATAGGTGAAACTGTGAACAGCATTTATCTTGCAGAGAACTCCAATTTATGCACATTTTTTGCCAATTTTTTCTGAAAATTGCAAAATATTGGCGAGCTATATACATTTTCACACATAAATTGGGAAGTAAGCATATGACTCCGTATATCAACAAAAAGGGTGGAAAATGTGCAGTTGTTGAAGTTCATGTACAGACTTGCTGTCCACAACACCGCAGTGTCTGCCGCGATCGCACTGTGAGGGGTCCACGCTCTGGTATGGACCCCCCGCAGCATTCATCTTTTGGTTTCACGACTGCCGCGGTCACATGGTACCAAAGACATTACGTCTTGCTACATCTGTATTATTTTTTCTTGTTTTTGTTCATTTTAAGGACATTTGCTTTGTAATAAAAAAAAAAAGTTGGGTAATACCTGGTGCATTAGCCTTTTTTGTAAAACGCCCAATTCTAACTTCAGATATATTATCTTTTGAGACATTCAAATTAAAAAAAACGTTTTTTGCTTGAGCATTAGATATTTTCACCACACTAATTGAAAGCCCATTTGAATTAGCCCTGTATACACAGTACCAACATTTAATTTGTATTAAAACATTTATAGAGTGAAACATTTTAGTTAAATTAAATAGAATTAAAATATAACTAAATTAAGACATGTAGATTATACTACTGCAAATGTTTTAAAAGTTTGTAAATGTTTTTGTGTCTCTAGCTATCAGGGTCAACAAAACATGCCACGTATTCGAGTATTCGATTTGTTGAGGAGGGGAAGGGTACCACGAGTGGCAAAGCGCGGGTTGGTAACAATCTGAATAGGATTTAACCTGTGGAATTCCCAGAGGTTCTTTAGTGGGTCTACTGCTCTTTTCTAACTCGTAATAACCTGTAAAGTGTGAGTAAAAATGCATGCAAATTAGATTGTAAGCTCCTCGGAGCAGGGACTCCTCTTCCTTAATGTTACTTTTATGTCTGAAGCACTTATTTCCATGATCTGTTATTTATATTATTTGTTATTTATATGATATGTATTACTACTTTGAAGCGCTATGTACATTTATGGCGCTATATAAATAAAGACATACAATACAATACATTACAATCCACATGTGTGTTGATGACACAATAATATATAGTTATAACTTATCCTCTCTGACCTCGTATACATATGTTTTCCAGGGTTCAAATATTAATAAATAAGTAAACTAAGTATTTCTACAGTATATATTTACTGTACAAGCCATTCACAATGTTCTTTGTTGCTAAGGTGAATATGTTGAATATTACAAAGAAACCATTCTGCCCTACATTTACTTAGAGATGCTCTTCCATAAGACACCTTCTGGATTATTCACTTGAGTGGGCGATAGGATGTCTTCCGACACTTACAGTAAAGGTTTTTTATGGAATATCATTACATTACATCATTAATGTACATCATTCATTAGATTATGGACTCCATATCCATGCTGATTCTAATGCACTATGGAGTTTATTTTTCAAAAACTCTTAATTGCTAAACTTGTGAAAAAAAACTGCACTATATCAAAAGAAAAAATCAAAATAAAACTATTGAATGTTTTCCTGAGATAAATCTGGAGCACTTTTTGCACAAATGTTGTCACAATATTGTGATCAAGAGACTGATAAATCATTCCCAACCCCTTGTGGCAGTAAAACTGGGTTAAACAAACTACCCCATATTTATTAAAGAAAAACATCGCCATTAAAAGCTATTTCTTCCATGCTTCACTTTTGTTCCAGTTTTCAGACGGAAGACTTTGACAAAAGGCCCTCCTGTTTTCCCCTTCCCCCTCATTACCTACCCACAACTTACTTTTTTTTTTAGAAATCAAATCCAATCCTAGTTTTCCCCCGTTTTTAATCTTGGATATGATGTTAGCTATGATAACGTATAGATTTCTTTATAGATTTTTTTTTACCAGCAAATTAAAAAGAGCATATTAATATTCACAGGAAGCTGTAAAGCAGTGTAGCCACGGTCCCCCTCTGGACTTTTCCCTTGTTCCCCTCACCTTCTCTGCACGCGCGAGTGCCCGTCGAGCGCTGGTAGGATAAGGGGGGTGCGGCGGTCAACGGGATCACCGGAGGCTCCGGCGGCTCTCTCTGCAAGGCGCCGCCATGTTTGCCGTGTGGGCGCATGTGCAGAGGGAGTCGCGGCAGCCATTGCAGTTAGCACATGCGCAGTATGCTAGGCGCACGTGGTGGCCATGGTAAAATGCTCCGCGGGGATTACAACTCCCAGCAGCCACTGGGGCTGCAAGGACACATGATTGAACTTAGCAAATGGGGTTGCAGCAATCCCCTGCGGCTGGAGTGGTGACATTTCGCGTGCTGGGACTCAGGGAGTTGGAAACTGGACACCGGATAGATAGGGTGAGAGTGTGCAGGTGCCTGTGTCATCTGCACTAGGCCAGATATCTCTGATAGGCCCAGCTAGACAACACTCCACTCAGCTTGTGGCTGCTGCAGGGACCGGCCCATAGGATAGGGACACGGCCCTGTAGAAGCAGCAGAAATGAGGGACACAGCCAGGACACTGTGGCATCCTGACTATTGGTGGTCTGGGATCAGAACACTCCATGTCAGAGACTATCTTTGATCTGGACACCTCACGCGGAGACTCCCCACTGGGATACAAACGCACCAGAGACATCAATCACAGTTGGGTCTGTGTACCCCACCGCAGGACGCAGTGTGCCCGGGTGCGGACGAACCCGGCAGGTACCTCCTGAACAAGTGCACCAACACACACATTATAGTGGTAGCGCTGACCACATATAAGGGTGAGGGGCTATATCCTTGTGGACACCATTGGTGGTTAGGTGCCCGAGGGCCCCAGCAGGTACTGTGGGGCCTGTGGACAAGAGTGTGGGACATTTGGCGGGTGGTTACGGCCGTGTGAGGCCTGGTGGTCAGGCTGTAACCAGTAGTCATTCTATCGTTCAGTAGTAAAGTGGTTACTTTAGGTTACCCAGTGTGTGCGTTTATTGTACAAGCATATATACATATTTAGGTCCTGTAACGGATAATTCCACACAGTAGAATCTGTTACAAGTGGAGGTGCTTAAGTATACCGTACCAGGATATACCTCAGGTTCCCTGAAGTGGAGGCTCAGACCTCATGTGAGCCACAGGTGTTGCACCACACGCACCGTCGGCACACATACTCCAAGGGAATGGGGTGAAAGTGCGCTACAGCAGTATGAGTGTTTGGACTTTATAATGAATCCCACTAACTATTACTGTACATATTGAATAATTTTTGTTGCAATTATATTTTACAAAGTTGCTTAAAAGTCTGTTGATTTGCTTTCAGATGATATCAACCCGGAACACAATACAGCTCTTCAAACCCCTTATAACGCTGTGCTTGGGTCCAAAGAATCACATCGCGTTATAAGGGGATCGTGTTAGAAATAATGTACAATTGTAGGCATTGTACAATAAAGTATTTAAGATACTGTACTAAAAATCGTGTTGTAAAGTATTCATAAATATGAAAAATAGGAGCCACGCTTGCATTGCGTTATAAGCGGATTCGCGTTGTAATGGATCGCGTTATAATGGGGTTGAACTGTATGAATGTGTTTTTTACCATTTCATGTAAGTAAGAAAGGACAATCTCCATACTTGACAAACATTTGAATTTTCTTTGAATACACATGGACATCCATAAAACAAAATAATAAAAACTGTGCACAAATAATTCTAATAAAGTGATAATATATATAGAATAAATAATAAAACAGTGAACACAAAGTGAATAATGTGATCAAAGTGATAAAGGTGCATCAAGGTAAAAAAACTTTTAACCTTAGGATGTAGAATAGAAGGTCTGCTGCTCGTCAATAATGGTGCCTTAACACCATAGGTCCATTTAAATTAAAAAAGACAGCGCACAACCTCCCATAGTGTGAAATAGTAAATTATATGACAGACAATTAGGTGGTAATAATATGCACGTACAGCAAGGATAAATTAGTTGGACAGGGCATGTTTAAGGTACATGTAACCACTGTGCTCGTCAAACAGGATCGTCTAGTAAGTATCAGCTGTTCCCACGGCTCTCCATCTTCAATTGCCTTATGCAGTCCTCTCTCAGGCTGCAGAGGGCTCCGATTAGGACCCGCAATCCAGGGACACGTCTGCTTCTTGAAGTTTCACGAGTACAATGTCCTTATAGAGCGGCTATTATAATGCCAAATCAGCATATACCAGAACAAGGCTTTCTCACCTCTAAAACCTACAGGCTCAGGGAAATCCCTTACAAGAGCCATAGATCACACGGCGACACTCACAGCACTCCTGACGTCACGGAGTCAACCTGTGAAATGGTGAACCCACGCTGTCTCAGTTTAAGTGCCAAAGGCTAACCGGAACGATCTCTGTAGTATGTGGGGGAGAATACTTGCCAACAAGCTGTTTCTGTTACACTCCTATGCTAAGCATGTGTGATGATAAAACTAATGTTTATTGGAGGTGAACGACATGGAGCGTGGATATACCTCTAACGCGTTTCAAGCTATGATAGCGCTTTTCAAAGAGTATCCTATCATTGATATAGCTGTTACTATATATATATACCTTTGTAGGACCGGAAACAATGTAACACGCTTAGCACAATCTCTATGGTAAGCTGGGAAGGAATACAAACTGTCAACATTCAATGCGTGGGCTATAGTAACCTCCAGTGGATAGAGGAATGAATCACATGTTTAAAAAATGTCACAATATAATATGTGGCACATATAAATGCTTATAAATTTAGTTATTAATCTAAAAAAGATTTAATATATAAGTACATATAATCTTATGTATGTCATCTCTTCCCTTGGGTTCAAGATGGATCATGTGAAAGTATCGGCAGTTTTGGACTGGCCCTTACCGTTTGGCCTTAATCCGATACAGCGATTTATTGGGTTCGCCAACTACTACCGACGATTCATCAGGAATTTTTCAAAGGTGATTGGACCCATTATGGCTTTTACTAACAAAGGGGAGAATCCTAAGATATGGCACCCAGAGGCTCTTTTAGCTTTCGAGAAGCTCAAATCTGCCTTTTCTTCCACCCCTGTGCTGATCCATCCAGATTCTAAAAAACCCTTCGTGCCAAAGTGGATGAATCCGATCTGGCAGCCGGAGCCGTTCTTTCTCAAAGGAAGGATTTTCATGGGAAACGCCACCCCTGTGCCTTCTTTTCTAAAAGTTTTCTGCCGTGGAAAGGAACTATGATGTGGGAAATCAGGAAATTCTGGCTTTGAAAATGGCTCTTGAAGAATGGAGACATTTGCTTGAAGGGACAACTACTCCGATTTCAATCCTTACTGACTGTCACGGTAGGCCAGGCCAAATACACCTTTATATTTAAGGGATCAGTCACAAGGCAAAACAGGCAGTAAAATAAATTGCGGTTTATTCGGATAAGACCTCGGAAACACACAGAAATACCAGAAACAGGGAATATACATACTTACTGGGGTCTGGGGAAGGAGATCTACCTTTTCCTAGTTGCAAGGCGCCTGCTTCCGCGAAGGCTTACCTTGGTAGGACCCTGGTTTTGGGCTCCTGGACCGAAATCCAGCCTCCCCATGCTTCCCTGTGTGAATAGCTCTTTCACAGAAGCACCTTTGAGAGACCCGCCAGCAGCTGCTGGTCTTCCAAACTCCAACAGAAAAAAGAGAGAGAGCTGCTTTTACTGCACGCTCTTATATAGGCTGGATTCCTATCTAAATCATTGAGGAGTCTACTAGCCAATTACAGCAGGGATTGAAATTGCGCAATCACTGATAGGCGAGATACATTCAAAACTTGCCAATGGAAAACATGCTTATGAGTTCTGACATACAGGGCCATTTTTTATCTGGCTCTGCTGTATCTCGTAAAACAAAGACTTTCTAATCTGAATATCCTGCTAACCAAATGTTTCCCCCCTCTGCAATCCCTCTCCTCTTTGAACTCTATGCGAACTAACTAGCATCTTAACCATATGCCTGTGCTTTCTGTATAGAACCTTCTAGTAAACACTAAAACACGATATAAAGTACACTTCATTACAGAATATACTTTGGGGGACCTTATACTTGTAAGGGAAATAACTTGGGGATATTTGGGCTCGAAATCCAGGAGTCTGGGGGACACAGGAATGCCCCGGTGCAATTCACCCTGCGTACCGGCAAATCATGCCTCCTCGCTGGGGAGAATTAATGACTACCAGCAACTTTGGCCCCCAACTCCTGCAACCAAAATAATTGTATTTCCATCCAAATATTCCCCCTAAAACTGACACACCAGAAATTTCACAGTTCAAGGGCTGAGGGAATATGACATAGGAAATAACAGGGTCAGATCAGTTTCAGGCAATCCCTATCTGAGAAATAAAAACACAAAAAAAGCCCAAGACGCAAATGGTGAAGTATATCAAAGTAATCAATATTAGTATTAAAAGGGTAAGTAATCTGCGTACATCAATGTTGTAAAATAAGCGCATTTACGTGTTAATAACACGAAATTACCACACGGCAAGCATCAGATGGAGTGGTCTGGTGGATACAGCTCTGGTCACTCTGCTCCTGCAGTCTGGAACTGCTGCCTGCGTTTCCCACGGTCTCTCACAGTCACAGCAACACGTGATTGGCATCCACAGCATCCAGCAAGATCGCTCGATCACCAGGTCATCTGTTCCAATGAAGGCACTATACACATATAGTGAAAGTCTCCTTCAGCCGGTGCCGTGACAGTGTCCAGATCTATCTCTACTGCGGTCTCAGCAGCTGGCGTTTCAACGGTAGAGTCCCGTCGGTAGGTGCGCACTGAGATGACGTCACACGCGCAGCACGAAGCTGCACACCGGCCGTGTTAGATCAATGCGGGCAGAAGTTAGGGACAATCAAATGCTCAAAAATGCTTCAACCTACATAATGTACCTACTTGAGTGCGGATGTGGACTGCACTATGTGGGGAGGACTAAACGCAATTTGAAGGTCCGAATACAGGAACATGTCCGAAATATTAAGAATGGCTATGAAAAGCATAGCGTTTCGAGACATTTTTTGGTTCACCATAAGAAAGATCCCTCCTCCCTAACCTTTATAGGTATTAAACACATACCAACTAATAGGAGAGGGGGGGATAGACTTAAAACTTTAACTGCTGAGGAATCCTTTTGGATCCATAAATTGGATTGCATGGCCCCTAAGGGGTTAAATGAGGACCTGGACCTGGACGTTTGGGCTCTCAATTAGGAGTTTGGGTCCGATATATATAATATGACTTCACACTCACGTGTGAAGGGTTCAGTTTTATTCATATTCTCATTTTTTATTTCTATATACTTATGTCCATTGAGCAATGCAACAATCCATTCTGTATCTTTTGGAGTTTTTCTCCTATTATATAACATATGTCTTATGTTAATTACTCATTCATGAGATAGTTATCACAGTAATCTAATTTTATTCATGCTGTATTTTAATCATGTTTTTTCATTTTTTCCCCTTTTTTATATCCCTTTTTTGCAGATGATTGTGTTATATTAATAAAATTGTGTTTATTGTATCATATGTATTACTTAAGTTCACTAAAATCACTGTCACACCCTCTAATTTTGAGAGATTCCATCTGATTGGCCTCGGTCCAATTGTTTGACCAATTACCAACTAGCCATATGTATTTAAGCTGAGAGTCAGTGACAGTGAATTTATCCCTGATGAAGAAGCTTTTGTTCAGCTTCGAAACGCGTAGGATTGTTTTCTATAACATTTGCGGTACCTTTTAAACCCATCGCCACTGTTTTGTGCATTTTTGAGCATTTTATTGTGCCTAACTTCTGCCCGCATTGATCTAACACGGCCGGTGTGCAGCTTCGTGCTGCGCGTGTGACGTCATCTCAGTGCGCACCTACCGACGGGACTCCACCGTTGAAACACCAGCTGCTGAGACCGCAGTAGAAATAGATCTGGACACTGTCATGGCACCGGCTGAAGGAGACTTTCACTATATGTGTATAGTGCCTTCTATGGAACAGATGACCTGGTGATCGATTGATCCTGCTGGATGCTGTGGATGCCAATCACGTGTTGCTGTGACTGTGAGAGACCGTGGGAAACGCAGGCAGCATTTCCAGACTGCAGGAGCAGAGTGACCAGAGCTGTATCCACCAGACCACTCCATCTGATGCTTGCCGTGTGGTAATTTCGTGTTATTAACACGTAAATGAGCTTATTTTACAACATTGATGTACGCAGATTACTTACCCTTTTAATACTAATATTGATTACTTTGATATACTTCACCATTTGCGTCTTGCGCTTTTTTTGTGTTTTTATTTCTTAGTTCGTGGGAGTGTTTGAGCCACTCTTTAATTTAGCAGCAGACGCCACATCCAACGGTTTTGTATGGATTTACTTTAAGATTTGTCACTTCCACAGTGGGGTTGAGCCTTGCATTTAGACAATTTACTATCAAGGCCTGATTTTATGGTGTATAATTTAGGCATTGTCTTAATAACGATTGAGTGTCTTTTGGGTTGCGCACTTTTCTTCTGTTTAACAATCCCTATCTGAGCTGGGAAAATGCATTGAAATGCTAATTCACATGTAATTCACATGCTAATTCACACTGCCTTGTGTCACCAACCTGGGTTTAAATCACAGGACAAATACAGTGCATTGCAGTTTTAAAACACCGAAAACCAACATTTAGACACAAGAGCTTGCACTGCACCATTTGCACCTATCATGTGGGGTTGTAAAACCTTCTCTTCTCTAAGAGACCAGCTAAGAATACCTTGCTGGCAAGCAATACAGATTAAACTATCCCCCTTTTTCCCATATGTGCCAGAAGTCTCTGCCCTGCAGCTATTTCTCATAAGGGGCCACCCATACAAGGCAATCCTCATATAAGCTTGCACAGGCAGCTGCAGGCCCATGAGGCAAAGGGAATACACAGAGAATGCATTAACTAGCCCACTGGGCTTACACATTTAATCCCACATACACAGTTCCTAGTTTATAACCCTATGGGGGACAGTATAAGGGGGAACAACATTACAGGGCAACACAGTAAGGTACAATATTATACCCAAGAGCTGATACTCTCAGCCCTTGCCATACGTTTTCAAGGTTAGCCAACCGGGCTCGACCTTTATTAATGAAGGCCGGCTACGCCTACCACCACACTGACCACAAGAACCTTGAATACATTGAAGGCGCAAGGAGACTTGGGACACATCAGGTGAGGTGGGCTCTCTTCTTCACTCAGTTTAAACTTTGTGATCTCGTATCGCCCAGGATCCAAAAACACCAAAGCAGCTGCTCTATCTCATCAATTCTTTCCTGACGGCTCCGAGGAGCTAGAGAAGGGACCGATCATTCCTCCTGCACAAAACATCTCTTCCGTGTCGTCATCACCTCTGCAACAGATTTCGCAGGCTCAGGCAGAGGATCATCGATCTACGTCCACACGTTTGTCTAAATTATTTGTTCCTCCCGAATTACGAAGTGCGGTGTTGCAATGGGGTCCAAGACGGCTCGTCACCCGGGGGTTAGGAAAACTTGCGATTTCCTCGAACAAATTTTTGGGTGGCCAGAGCTCCGCTGAGATGTACAGGAGTTTGTGGTAGCCTATGTTATATGCACTCAGATGAAAGTGCCAAGGACAGTACCCTGTGGATTGCTCCAACTCTTACCATCCACACCTGCCCATGGACCCACCTCTCCATGGATTTTAAGTTGGAACTGTCTCCCTCCAGGGGTTTGACTACCATACTGGTAGTGGTCGACCGATTCACTCGACAAGCCCATTTTGTTCCTCTCCGGAAGATACCCACAGCATCTGAACTATCAGAGATATTTATTATAGAAATATTCCACCTCCATGGAGTCCCGACGGATATAGTCTCGGATCGCGGATCCCAATTTGTCTCTATGTTTTGGCAGGCCTTCTGCCAAAGAATGGGTATCTCCTTACATTTCTCTTCATCCTACCACCCCACAATTCCTCCACTATTTCGTTTCTGAGCTATAGGACGACTGGGTTGATCTGCTCCCGTGGGCTGAGTTTTCCCGTAATTCCATGGAATCAACCTTCTACTGTGCCTTTGCCTTCTCACTGCCCTTCCTCTTTCCATTTCCCTTTCCGGAGTTCCTGCAGTGGATGACAAAATCCAAGAACGCCAGTTACTCTGGAAGAAAATCCAGGTCAATCTGACCAAAGCCGCTCTCCAGCAAAAAAACCCAGGCAGATAAACGTCGACGACCACCTCCTCCGTTTCAAGTGGGAGATCAGGTCTGGCTGGCTACAAAAAATATCCACTTGGAACAACCTTTCTCCAAACTCGGGCACAAGTTAATTGGACCTTATGAAATCTTAAAACAAGTCAACCCGGTGGAGTTCAAACTGGAACTTCCAGATTGTAAGGAATCCAGGAGCGCGTCCCCCGCGGCATGCTCCCCCCTTACCTGACGTCCAGCCCGCACCCGCAGCTCTCCCAACATGCGTGCACACACGGAGAATTCTCTCCGACATCACGGTGTCTGGCTCTGCCCCCGAGCGCACTGTGTCCCAGCGTCACGCAGCGCACATGCGTGGTGCGCGTGCACCGCTACCCAGCTGCGTGTCAACATCCTGATCTGAATACGTCACTCCACCTGTCTCCTGCACCGTCCTCCTATCCCTGACTCCGCTGAGGCCGCACCTCCACTCCTCCCCCTGTCTCATTGGGTCTCCTCCTATATACTGTATGCTCAGCTTTCTCAATGGCACTTTGGTTGAGCATAATTCCTTGTAGCCTGTGTGGTTCCACTTCCCTTTCCTAGTCTTACCTTGCCTTTTTCTACCTTGTTTGCTGTTTGATTCCCTGTGTACCGACCTGGTTTGAACCTTGGACTATGCTCTTATGGATTACTTACCCCGGCTTACCTCTGACCTTCCGCATCTCTCCAACCCCTGACCACGGCACCGGACTTCGACTATTCTCCTGTCTACAACCCCGACTATGGAACCCCGGATACAGACCATTCTACTGGCTCCAACCTATGACCTCGGCAAGTATCAGGACTGTTTTCACATCTCCAATACCAACCCGGCTAACCTGAGCATCCACTCTCCAGACATGTCTTCAATGCTGTGGGTGGGGTTTACACCTTCCCACCTAAGTACCGGGGTCCCGCCTTGTTTGTGGTGATCATCAGCGTTACACAGATACCTTAAGAATACACTCAGTGTTCCATGTCTCCCTCCTCAAGCCGTTCATCCAGAGCACCTTCTCTCTTCCTACCCTCCCCTCTCCTAAACCGTTAATGGTGGATGGCCAATAGGAATTTGAAGTAAGCCAAATATTGGATTCCCATAGATCCCATGTGGTCTACAGTTCTTGGTCCATTGGAAGGGTTATGGACCCGAGGAAAATTCATGGATAAGGTCCAGGTATCTCCATGCCTCCAACCTCGTACGTTTCATCGGAAATTTCCTGTGAAACCATCTTAGATCGCCCGGGGGTCTCTTCTAAAGAGGGGGGTACTGTAAGGATTCTTCTTGATCCGTGCCAGGTTTTCACTACGGTCCAGGTTTTCAGTCTCTCCTGCCCTTTCTGCTCTCTGTGGCCATTTTGGGTACTGGCAGCCTGATTTATAAGGCTGCAGTTGCCATAGGGAGTCGCCGAGCAAAGTTCTGTGTGTTTGCAGCTCCTGTCGATCTTTACAGTTACGCCTTACCCTCTTGCTTGTTTTGAATTCCTGTTGCTGAACCCGGACCGTGACCCCGGCCTCGCTGCCTTCCGCCTGCCCTGACCTCCGCTTGCCTTCTCGACTTTGCACCTCTGCCACCAGTCCTGACCTCTGCCTGTCCCCTGGACTTTGTTACTCTGCCACCAGCCCTGACCCCTGCTTCCTTACCAACTACGGATACTCTTACAGGACTCTGTCCCTGGGTTCTGGTTTGTTTATTTGCATCCCTACCTCAGCCCTGCGGGTCCGCCTTCTGATTTGAGACGAGCACCGCCACACATTTAATGTTTTACAAAAGCTTCTTGTGCTCATCCGTTTTCTATCTGCTTATTCACACCCAGCCTGCAGCTACCCAACACCCTAAACAGATATGAGACACTACGCCCTGCAATGTATATAGTCAATCTGATGTAAACTCCTTTGGAGCCGGGTAAATTGGATTACATTTCAATGGACTTAAAATAAAACTTTATATACTTGAGAAACATTAAAGCAATATGGTGAATTGCAGAAGCATTTCCATATTGTGCATGCAATGTATTGTATATAATGTATACCCTGTTCATTTATGTAACTGTATTTGTAACCATGTATTATTTGTTACATTAACTATGTTCAGGACATATTTGAAAATGAGAGGTAACTCTCAATGTATTACTTTCTGGTAAAACATTTTATAAATAAATAATATACATTTAGGACAAAAACAAAACCGGGATATCTATGTAGTTCAACACTAAGTTGCTGCACCTGATTTGTCCTGTAATAACATGATCAGTTGTTCATATTGTAGATGCAGGTTACTTATGATCTTTCCAAACATCACCATTATACTGTACTGCAGCGGCACATCTGAGTCTAACACATCGCCGGTTTTTCCCTGGCTATTTCCTGGAATGTGACTCACTTCACCTGGAGCATGCCGCATTCATTTTGTGTTCCCAGCCGCGGGTCATGTGCGGTTGATGCGCGGTTGATGCGTTTATTGAGAATGGTTCGGATTTAATAGGTTGCAATTCTTCGCGTGTCCGCCAGATGGCAGATATTCATAAATTGTAATGCGCATGCGCTTCAGTAATGTGTCGACTTGCAGGTGTTTCGTTTAAAAAAGATACCACGGTGTGCTATTGTAACTTGGCCTTGAGACTGAAGGAAGAGGTTGCAAAAATGTATCAATTTAGGCTTTTCGTATTAAAGAAAGACAAAAACCAGTTTCAGTTACAGTATTCTCCAGAGAGCTGTCGCCATGAGTGTTCAAGTGCAGCCCGCTTTCCAAAAACCCGACAGAAGTTACGCGTATTTAATATGGGCTGCGATTAATGCAATAGATGATAAGATGGCAACAGTTGCTCAAATTTATCAGTATTTTATCGAAAACTATGACTTTTACAAATTTTTGCCAGCTCCTCATACGTGGAAGCGTGCAGTAAGGAAAAGGTTATGTTGCGATCCCTGTTTTTATCGTATTGAGCCACAATTTGTTGGAGGGTATTGGTGTGTATCACCGGCTTTATCCTGTATCTATGATCATGTAGATGGCAAAAGGCGAAGGGTCGTGTTAAAACCAACTAAGAAACGACAGTCGCTGCCAAGCAATGCACCAGCACCGGCTTCCAATCATGGTCCCACCGTCAGTGACAACCCTGCGCCTGAGCCGGATTTTGCGTGCTGTTTTGATCAAGCTTGCATGTACCTAAGCAATTTCCAGCCTCATCAGCTGACTACAGGTGGACTAGTCCCGCTGCAAACTATCGACGTGGATGATCAAGAACGCTGGACTGGCAGTGGACCGGCGCCGGCGCCAGCTGAATGGGAAATTCTATGGTGAGTATTGTTGCCTTATTATTTTCTGTGTTTTTTTATTTTGACAATACAGTAAAAATATCGGTGCGATTCAAAAGTCAAGCGATTCTCCTGTAAGCAATATTATTGGCTGAGCGGCTTCTACAGTACTGTACTGCAGAAACTGAACTATTGGTGGAACGCTGGGCGCATGCGCATTGGAACCTTCTTGAAACACATACAGTATGCGTGTCATTACATTGACGGAAGGCGCATGCGCATGTGAACAGGAGACGCCCCCCGAGAAAATTATTGGTGGGACTGGCTGGGAACTTCTTTAGACCATTACAGTAAAACTTTTCTTTTTGTTTCTCCTCAGAAAAGAAAACCGCTAATGGAGGGATTTCGATGGATAATATCGCTTTGTGTAACAATGCCTGCACATTGCTGAATCGGATTTAAAAACCCACGTACCGGAGTCTACAGTTTAGTGCCTGATGTATACTATGCTGATGTTTTCCGGCCATACAGTATACAATACTTTTTTATAAACAGTATACTGTGTAATAAACCCCAAAAAATAAAAACTATGCATTTATTCTACATGTATTACAGTACTGTATCTACAGTATGTGTCTTCTATACAGTGCCAGTACATACAGTACAGTACTGTATGTGTCTTCTATTTTTTTATTACTCTTGCACTGAGCTTGCCTACAGTATAAAGTACAGTACAGTGTGCCTGGACAGTAGTGTACATTCTAGAAACACTGTATTTTGTTACAGTAGCAAGGGAGCCAATGGAACAATGTAAAACAAATCAACATGTTCTTTTATTGGTGGAGTCAGTACAAAAACATTTATTTACAAATACTGTATAATGTAGAAACATTTTAAGTGCACAGCAATTCAAAACATCAACAGGTGTATGGTTTACTGCTACAGTTGTGAAAACATTTATGTATAGAAAGTAAAAACATTTACAGTCAGTCAGTATGGTTTACAGTCACATGTTTTAAAAACAAATTCTTTATTCATAAAATATACAAAACGCAACATCTCCTTTATTAAAGAACGGCAAGTCAAAACATATACAGTGGGATGGTGTGCAAAATAGTCTGCACCAGTACAGTCCTCAAGGGCAGCAGACAGGCCCGGTTTTCAGGACAACCTTGAAAACTGTGCCTGTTTGCGGCCCTCAGGGACTGGAATTGTGCAGGTCCTGTGTGTGTACATCACGTTAAAACATTTCTGTATAAATACAAGTTAAAAAACACACAACATCTTCTTTATTTAAGTACAGCAGGTCAAAACATGTACAATACAGTTCAGCACAACAGTATGGTCTTACCTGTGATTAAAAAAATTCTTTATTCATAAAATACAGTATACAAAACGCAAAATCTCCTTTATTAAAGAAACATACAGTATACAGTACAGTGGGATGGTGTGCAAAACAGTCAGTCAGGCCTGCACCAGTACAGTCCTCGAGGGCAGCAGACAGGCCCGGTTTTCAGGCCAACCTTGAAAATCGTGCCTGTTTGCGGCCCTCAGGGACTGGAATTGTACAGGTCCTGTGTGTGTGTACAGCAAGTTAAAACAGTAAGTTAAATACAGTACAGCAGGTCAAAACATCTCCTTTATTTACAGTAAGTTCAGCAGGTCAAAACATGTACAATACAGTTCAGCACAACAGTATGGTCTTACAGTTCCCGTGATTAATCCAGAAAGTCCACCACATTGTCCGTCCATGGCCGATTCCTTGCATGGCGCAAAACGCCATTAATGCAGTCTCGAACGCCTTTCATTACAGGATCTGTAGTTGGATAAAAGCACCGCATTTCATCCAGAATGTTCTTTCTGAAATTGGCAGGAAGCGCCTTTTTTACGCGATTTCCGTCGTAGTTCACTTTGAAGGTCCAGTCGCAGTACAACGAATAGGGAATATGGTGCTTAAAAAGTAACAAGGCATACTTGTGGGGTGCACCGGCACTCATCACCCTACACTTATCCCTAAGCACCGGTGTCAGATCGCGCAGGGTGATGTCGGGCACCGTATCGATGCGAGCGAATGTAGGTCTTCTGTGGGTGGGTGTGGTTGAGGCGACGGGCTATGGTAGGTTGTCTGGGAGGAAGCTTTCCTCCGGTCTTGGTCGCCGTGTTGTCTCCTGTCGTGGTCTTGACAGGGTTGTCATGTCCTCCTCAATGGCATACATGTACACTACATCTTCTGGTGGAGGGGGTGCGCTTGGTGATGGAAGGGAATCGATGCTCCCATTCATCACATCCATGTCACCCCCCTGCTCCGGTGTTGGGGAAACAGGGGCATTAACACCGAGCAAACGATGTAAACCCGCTATGTCAGCCTCTATCTTCTCCATCCGTCGATCCATCCGTTGATCCATATCTAGCATCCGTTGATCCATATGTATCATCCATTGATCCATATGTAGCATCCGTTGCTCCACATTTAACATGGTCTCCAGAAGCAGATCTATCTTTGCTAGCACAATAGAGTTCCCGGGAGATCCACACTTATCCCATTCAGCATCCGGTCTAATGAGCTGCTTCTTGTGCATGGCGTGTGGACATCTGCGGGGATGGGTGCAACGGAGGATGAGATGGAGGTTCCATGGAGATAAGCGGCAGCGACATCGAAGATGGGTAGAGGAGGTGACCTGTGGATATCGGTAGAGGAGAAGCGGCAGCGTCGTCGAAGAGGGATGGAGTAAGTGACCTTTGGATTTCCGGGCGAGAAGCAGAGTCGTCTAAGAGCAAAGGAGAAAGTGACCCGTGGATTTCAGAGGTGGCAGCGTTGTCGGATAGAACCGGAGCAGATGGCCTGTGGGTTTCTGTGAGGGCGGCGACAGCGTCGAGGACAAGGGGTGGAAAAGACGGGCTGAAGATTTCCGGGACAGCGGCGGCAGAGTCGTCGAAGCGTATGTGAGGAAGTGGTCTGCGGGTTCGATGGGTTGGCTGCCATTTGTTTTGCGTCGAGAGTACATCACCGTATATCTTCTTGACATAATAAGGCTGACGTCTAAGAAAACCCTTAGCCTTTGGGGTCAGCAGAAGGTTTTCTTTATTGGCCTTAGCCTGTCGCTTTTGCCTTGGCGTGGAAACGGCAACCGCCTTTCGCTTTTTCTGCATGACAGGCACGGCAGAGGCGAGTGGGTTCCTGCGTCCGTAGAATCGGGGTTGCTCTATGGAAGCATGTGGCACAATGCAGTATCTGGACAAGGGCAAGTTCAGATAAAGATCATCGAGTGGTGGGCTATGCAAAGTGTGTAACCTTTTATGCATGGCGGCGAGGTACAGGTGCTGAAAGTGGGCGTACTCTAATGTGAGTCATTAACGTATAAATACACCCTCCATTTTGTGGATTCACTGCACATTGAATACACATCGACTAAACATCAAATATGCATTCTTGTGTTTGTATTTCTTTCTACTCGCAGCAATGGTTGTTAAAAAGATTTCCAAGGATCTCATCATGCGAATTAAGGAGATGTACACGAGCAGACACCGAATTGCTGCTATCCAACGCTGGTTAGCTACTTCCGGCCTCGTTGTGCCAGCAACCATCGTGAGCTATCATGCACACGGAAAAAACAGAGAACGCAAAAGAGCACCAAGGGTAACTAACGCGTAAGTATATTTATAAAACTTTAAAAAAAACATTTTATCCAAAAATGTACTGTACATCTACAGTACTGTATCTAATATTTTTGTTGTTTCTGAAGATTTATATTACAACAGTATATATATTTTGTATATTTATATTTATATTACAACAGTATATATATTTTGTACATTTATAATACAACAGTTTATATATTTTGTATATTTATATTTATATTACAACAGTATATATATTTATATTATATTTCAACAGTTTTATATTGCTGCATACTGTATTAATAGAACAATATATTGTATCCTCTTGATCTACTGTCTCTAATATTTTTACTTACCGGAATGTTTTTGTTTACATTGTAGGGAGACAACTCTTCTTGTGGACAAAATAAGTGAGGAGAATGATGAGAGGAGTGCATTAAGAGTCAAATACACTCTGCAGGAAAATCACAATCTCGCTGTATCCGAGACCAGCATAAAGAAGATGAGACGCAGCATTGGATGGAAATATGGACGTGTGAAGTTAGTACTGGACAGGACAGGAGGTAAAAGTGTTGTTTAGGAAACTGTACTGTACCGCTAAAATTATTTATTCCTTGTCATTACAGAGCATACCCCATGATAAGGGACGCAAACAAAATCAAAAGAGTGGTCCAGGCCCAGGCATGGATCGACAGTGGGGAAACTTTCCAGGATTGCATCTTCACTGACGAGTCAACTGTGTCGCTGGAGAGATTTGCAAGCTTTGCATTCCACAAAAAAGGTTGCATATCTTTGAAGCCGCGGCCAAAACACCCCATGAAGCTGCATGTGTGGGGTGCCATCTCTAGGCGTGGACCAAGATGCATTGTCATCTTTGATGGTAAAATATATCAAATATAATGTAGCCTTATGCACTGTACTCCCTACCGCTGCCGGGTCCGCCGGGTCCCCCGGAACCCCCTGCCGCTGTCCCGCGATCGCGGGACACCAGGGCTCCCTCGGGGAGCCCCTGGACGCGCGTGCAGGGGGCGCACGCTCCCGAAGACGCGTGACCGTGCGTCTATGACGCGCGGCACGCCGAGGGGCGGCCACTAGCAAGCTGGGAAATCTCCCGGCTTGCGGATCTGGCCGCAGTGTGATTAAGTGTGTCGGTAGTGTATATATATATTATACATTACAGTATATATTATTCAATAATATAATAATATTCTTATAAATGTGCATTATTCATGTTTCCCCATGTTTTAGAAATGTTTTCTAAATGTTTATCCAATTTCAATCTGCCAAAAGAACTTAATAAAGACTTAATAAAGACTGCATTATGATATTATTCATGATTATTTTTATATTTGTATTTTTTGGTTCCTGATAAAATAAAATAAATATTTATTCACATTCCTGCTAGTCATAATCATTTACAACAACCATGAATGAATGAATGAATGACAAAACAACATGAATCAGTTAATGGTTTTTTTAACTCTCAATTCTCACAATGCTGTGCAAATCGGATTTACATTTTAAAATCGAGAAGGGATTTTCCAAAGCGTTACCGTAAACAAAGCCTCAAAGGGTTGGGAGGGGGGGGGGGTGGGGTGATTACACGCAGGCGCACTGAGGCTTTGTAGCTCGGCTATGGACGGATTCAGAAAATTAACGACTCTCTGGTGAGAGGGGGTTGGGTGACTCATGCGCAGTAAGCAGCAAGCTCCCATCTCTAAAAGGATTAGAGTACACACAGGCGCAGTGAGGCAATTGACGCTCGGCTAGGGACGGATTAAAAACACAATGACTAACTAACTTCAGAAAATGAATGAATCTGTGGAGGTGTCTGTCAATAAGAGTTTGTGTGTGCGTGGGGGAGGGATGAAGGATTAGTTGTGCAGCAGTTCAAAGAAATAACATACTGTACTGTACTGTAGAGTACAGTAATTTCAAAAGGCAGTTCATCATAATACTGTAATTTGATCCCTACACCCCCCAAATACATTACGTAAAAAGCACACAAATCAACCATGTGCAGGCAAACGCACAGATTTAATAGCGTAATATCAAGATTGTTTTTGCAGGCTTGTGGATAAAATAACAGTTAAAAAAACATAATTAAAATTTTTTTGAGGGGCACTCAAGCAAGCAGTGGTGGGTGCAGTTACAGGCGCATGAGCAGGAGTAAACTAGCTCCCATCCGAAAGAGGATTATACACAGGTGCACAGAGAGGTGATGCTCTGTGCAAATCAAATTCGAGAAGGGATTTTCCAAAGCGTTGCCGTAAACAAGGCTCAAAATTCCCATCTCAAAGAGAATTACATGCAGGCGCAGTGAGGCTTTGTATGTCGGCTATGGACGGATTCAGAACACAATGGCAAGATTCAGAAAATTAACGACTCCGTGGAGAGGGGGGGGGTTGGGTGACTCATGCGCAGCAAGCAGCTAGCTACCATCTCTAAAAGGATTACACGCAGGCGCAGTGAGGCTTTGTAGGTCGGCTATGGACGGATTAAGAATATAATGGCAAGATTCAGAAAATTAACGACTCTGTGGAATTTCAAATCCTTGAGCTAGCGTTTGTGGGGGAGGGGGCTGCAAGGTACATCTGCATGAAGTTCAAAGCTAAAGACATACTTTGATTTCAAAAGGCAGTTCATCATAATAATACACACCCAAATACAGTATGTAAAAAACACACAAATCAACAATGTGCAGTCAAATGCTACAGCACAGATTGAATATCGTAATACAGTAAGATGGTTTTTGCAGGCTTCTGGAGAAAAAAAAATTACAATAAAAAAAAAAAATTTCAAATTTTTTTTGGTCACTCACTTAGGCAAGCAAGCAGTGGTGGGCGAAGTTACAGGCGCATGCGCAGTAAATTCCTGCTGTCAAGCAGGAATATGATTGAAACCAGACACACGTTCAAAGGAATGGTGTGGGAGAGATGTACTGCATTGCACAGAAGATAAGAAGTTGAAATACCCTTCAGTGCAGTTAATTATCCTGAGCGAGGGGAGAGCGCTGTATATGCCGAAATGTGACACTGTTACAGTACTGTACACGCCTATGCGTTTCAACAATTTTCAAATGTGACATACCGTACAGCAGCACAGCACTGCAAATGCATGTATACTTTAAATATGCAAATTTACAATTACTGCGCGCGCACACACAGACTGTGTACTGACGTAGGTTGAACCGCAAAGGTATTAGACTTCTAAGACAACAGCTCGCAAACGCCCCCCTGAGTTTTTACACGGCATTGCAGTATTGCAGACAGCGAGAATAAAATGCTAATATCACGAGCGCGAAAATAACGCAGTTCACTCCGGGCGAAAACGACAAAAAAACGCACCTAACCGGGATAATCTGAGAGCCGCGGATCTAGCCGTCTTAGACTCAGATCGGCCGCCACAGTACGTCATATCATGTTGATAAATTGGAAGGTATTCATTTTCTGTCATCACATTTATTTAACCAGCTTCACCAGCATATATTTTGCCTTCCAGTTTAACTAATACATATTCAAGGTATGTGAATTGCTGATAATTCATATCCCATCCAATATTACAGTGTTTGAAACATACCTTTAATTGTAACAAGATTGACAGTAATCCCAATC
The DNA here is from genome assembly GCA_036426205.1 of Ascaphus truei. Classification (NCBI taxonomy): domain Eukaryota; kingdom Metazoa; phylum Chordata; class Amphibia; order Anura; family Ascaphidae; genus Ascaphus; species Ascaphus truei. The sequence continues at coordinate 79,014 of WSYH01001234.1, read as the reverse complement.
TTCTGATCTGACAACTGGAATTGATATTTACCAGCATCTTCAAAGGTCATAGGTGAAATTTTTAAAGCAAGGTTTAAGCCAGAAGACTTCAAACGATTTGCAAAGTGTCTGCTAGTAGTTATTTCGTTCTCATAATTCATTTCTATGGTTGCTTTGTTTTTTGAGTCAGCTGATGTCCAATTCCACTTTACACGTGTAACTTTAATTGGCCGCCGGGAGATGAGCAGCAAGTCATTCCCAACAAATCGAAACTTTACAATGTCTCCTGTACTGGGCGCTAGAATGAAGAGTAAGGAAGATTTATCATTAATATTCCAAAGCCTGTATTTGTTGCATTGCTTCTGCTCTCCTTATACTTTAGTTCTTAAAATATATTTCTCAATTGACCAACTTTTTACCATTTCTTATGTACATGGCCCCAGAAAGAACTGCCGTAAAGGCTAAAATGTGCAATTGTGCTGATAGATGCACTGGACCTAATGTCCTTGATGATTTAAAAAAACAAAAACTGTTGTTTCATGTTTTCTAGCACTAAAGTGGATAATGTTAGTAAGTTGTAGAATGAAACATAGAAATGCAGTTGATAAATATTCATACATGTAATTGGTTATGTACGTAGCCCTCTTTCCCCCATGTCTAGGTTGACTACATGTGGTGCACTGTTACCTGTAGGCTCATGGGAGGCCTGATCCTCCACTGCAGGGAGCCCAGAGTACACCTTGTTCGTCCGGTGACAGCGCCTCCACCTGTGAAGGATCCTAGCACTGCTGGGTACCCCGTGCAAAGGACCCAATGCAATACACACATGCTTGTATATATATATATAACAGGTTTAATGAACACAGATCAGAACATAGATAACTGAATACCATGTATAACGTAGGCCTCTCACAGCCGTAACCCCACAATGCTCCCAACCACCTTGTCCACACCCTGGTGGGGTTTCCCCAAAGTACTGCAGTGCCCTGGGCACCTAACCACTCGGTGTCCAGAGGAGCCAACCCACCCAATGTGCGTGACAGTGCTGCCCACAATAAAATTGTTGTTGTTGGTGCACTTGTTGAGATACCTGCCCATGTGCTCCAGCACCCGGGTATGGCTGAAGAGAAAACAGGGATCCACCGATCCAGTGATGTTGCCGTCAGCAAAGCCTCTGCATGGGGTGGACTCCCGCTGAAGTGTATGAAGATAGTCTCTAATTCGTTGGTGGTCTGGTCCCAGACCACAGGCTGCAGATATTGTGCAGCATCTTGCTGCTGTGTCCCTGACACTGTATACACTACAGGGGCAATGTCCCAAACTAGAGGGGCTGTGCCTGTAGCAACCACAATCTAGGTGGGAGTCGGGGCCTAGCTGGGGCATATAGGTGGTCTCTGGCCTAGTGCAGTGGGCCATTGACACCCTGCACACACCCTCTCCTCTCTTTATCCCAGCTCCGACTGGCGTGGCTGTCTAAGCGCGCCAAATGTATCCACTTGCTTGTAGGAGATCTCTGCATCCCTATTGGCTGGTGCATGCCATGTGACATGCAGCCCTATTGCCTTTTTGGGTATGTAGTCCCAGCGGAGCCCTATCCCTAAGATGGCCGCAGCTGCTTTATTGTCTCTGGCATGCGCGACTTTCCCCCATAATTGCCGCCGCGACCTTCACTGGTGCTGCACTTTTGCGATAATAGAACTGTGCATGCGCGGGAACAAAATGGCGGTGCCCTGTGCGTTCGGGCTGCCGCGGAGCCATCGGAGCACTCCCTACACCGCTGACCACACTAACGGCAGCCCCCTGAAAAGGGGACTCAGAGGGGACCTGGCCATGTAGTATTGCCCTTATTTAACGCTTCCAGAAAATGCACCTCACATTTCAACCATATAACTTTTTATTAAAAAGAAGTGAAAGTGAATGGTAAAAATATGTTTCCGCTTCAACACACAAACATCTCATAGCATTGAGGCTATGCAGGCATTATGTCATCTCACTCATTGCTCAAGGGACATATTTTATTATGTAAATCGCTGCTGGCAATGACATCACTGTGCCATGTGAAGTCATACTGCAATGTCATTCCTGGTGAAGGTGTTAAATCAGACATCCTTGGTGAACAAACATCAGTGCCTGTCTGTCCACTGAGGATCATGAAGCACCACATCTGTTATAATTTACAATATTAATTAATTCTGATATTTTTCATTGGGTCTTGTAATACGGTAAGTGATTTTAAGAAACAGAGGTGCTTAATATTCATTAGTTGACAGGATTAAATGGTATGAGGAAGTAAATCCAGTTAGTGTGTCTAGTGGGAAGCTAGGGTTCCCTTTACCATAATCTAGAACAGGGGTGCGCAAACCTCCTTCCCCCTGCCTGCTGTTCACACGATCGCAACCCCCCCTTACCTTCAATGGAGCGCCAAATGACGATGTGGGGTCATGTGACGTCACATCACGTGACCCGCTTTACTCTCCCTAGAGAGCGGGCTAACTGTCCTTATATTCACAAAATAATGATATGGGCTGTATTACTATTATTATCATGGGTATAATTATTATAATTGTTACTATTCTGTTATGCATTGTTTGACCCGAAATGTCAAACAAACATTGTACTATTTACCGTGTGGGTTTTTTCCCCTCCCACAACACTGACTTTCCTGATTTCTGTTTGCTAACTTTGAAATTATAATCATTAAGATAAATGATTTTTAAACAATTCAGAAGTACACTTGCCTGCTACTGTATATGAACATAGAAGAAAAAACATAATAAACATAGGAATTAAATACAGCAAAATGTCTTAGTGCATTACTTGTCCTAACATTGATTCCAGATCTGAGATTCATATTGCTTATTGTTATGGATAACAAGTTATTAGCAAGAAATACTCTTTAATGATTAGTTTTGCTCACTCGTAATCAGACATGTAATATATATTTTATATGTTAGATTATGTACTCACTTTCAGTCAACTGAAGCACTGTTGATGAAATGGTCGCATAATTGGAAAGACACAGATATTTATTAGACTCAGCAGCATCTTGAATAATCATGTATAAGACACCGTTGTAAAAAAACTCTTTCGTGTTGTTTCTCCTGGCAAAAGTTCCTTGAAATCTTGGTTCCGCTGCTCTCAGAGATGTACATTTCAGAGTTATGTCTGACCCCAAATGTAATATTTTCGTTTCATTTTCTGGGGAAAAAGTGTTTGGTTTATGTTACATAAACCTATTAATGTTCCAAGGTGAAACAATTCTATAATAGCCATAATATTTAAGAATATACAGATTGTAATATATGTTACTATATTCAAAGAATAATGTAATATATTGAATCCTACATTGTCTTTCAATAGAAATAAACATGTTACTAGAACCATTGCTGCTTTTTCATACAAGCGAAGGACTTTTAAAAGCTTATGTAGAGCAGCAAGAAGAATTTTCATGTTGGTCCAACAGGTAGTACTGTATAACTGCAACATTTATATACGCTTTAAATGTTTAAATGTTTTTGATGAAAAATGTAATGAATGCATTCATAAACCTTAAATAAATGTATATTTATATTGGATACAATAGATAACTGACCACACAAGCAGATTCAAACAGTAGTACACCTCAATAAAAGTGATAATTAAATGATAAATGAAGATAAATAGCTAGATAGGTAGATAGATAGATAGATAGATAGATAGATAGATAGATAGATAGATAGATAGATAGATAGATAGATAGATAGATAGATAGATAGATAGATACAGTAGATATAATATAAATTGACGTCTCTCTTAGTTTTTTATTTTGCAACATAAAAGGTATTTTATATATTTTTATATATAACTTTTAATATATCCCAACAAACCCTTACAATTTTACCATTCCTAATTATTTAATAGATAAAACAGATAAATATATTTGATCAAGAACGGTTAAGAATAGAAGGTAATTTCTGCAATTTTTTATACTATACAGTATGATTTTTTAAATCTCCTCAGAAGATACAGTAAGTGTTGTCAAAAAGTAGATATGTTAAATACAGGATTTCTCAATTTTGCTTGCAACATACAGAACTATATCTGACGAACAATTAAAAATACCTATGTTTCTTCTTGCAAAGTCTGGTGAGCTTCACTAATGTAAACTGCACTGTATATTATGTATGTTATGACTATTGAGGAGTTTGTTTCATCCTACAGTATAAAGATCCAATTGTTTAATCATAATTTTGCCAAAATCCGGTTATTTCAAATAAATGGTAAAATCAGAGAAGCGTGACCAGTTTAACATTTTTAGCACTACTATTTAATATACCAGAAAATCGTAATGTGCCATATTAAATACAGATTTTTTTTCTGTAGCTCATATTTCGTGATCATTTTATAAGAACATCAGATAATATGTTTATTGGAATTGTTAATGCCCTGATATTCTATATACTGTACACTTATTACATCATAATAAATGTACAATTATTAGTAACACTTGTATTCTGTCAATTGCAATGGTTTTTATACAACAGTTAAGTAGATACAAGGTTTCTTAAAAATGTAGCAAACATTTTTTAAATTAAAACAAAAATAAAATACAATGAAATATGCCCTGGTGATAAAGATATCTTTTAAATCAGTAATTTCATGTCACAACTGGCCGGCGGCTTCCATAACAAGTGTACAGTATAAACATGTAAATAAAAACGTCTATCAATTTTCTCCATATCTGTATATTATAGTAATATTACAGTGTATAGTCAGTCTCCTTTTAATGTTTTTTTTTTTTTAAGTGTTCAGTAGTAACCCTTTTGTTGTGTTTAAACTGGAGTAAAGTGAATATGGCACAATTTCTATCAACATGATTTATTAATTTGCCTGTGTGAAACAATATAAAAAACGTAAAAGCATTTTTGTAAATTTGTGTATTAGCTACTGTAAGTATTGGAAATCTTCCGCATTGTAAAGCATATACAAATTAATCTTTTAAGCATTGAGTTTCTATACACAAAGGATGTGTTTGTTAACTACAGTAAGTGATGAAAAACCAGATTCCCTGATAAAGTACAATAGTCTATGAATCAATTTTTATTTTTGGAGTAGAGTGCAATGTTTCAGGTCCAAAATTGACCTTTCACTGGGTGATTAAAAAAATTGATTCACCAAATTTTATTCAGAAGGCTATTGTACATAGATTTCTACTTCATCTTTGGGGGAATCCTGTTTTTCATTACTTATATACCTATTGTGTTGGTCACATATACAGGTTATTTTCCTCTGTTAAAAATGTGTTTTACCCATTTTCTTGTTTATTGTTAAATAAATATGTCACTGTTTTTTTCCAAGTCCAGTTATTATATATATATATATATATATGCATAATATATATATATATATATATATATATAAATAAACCATACGATACCGTTTGAGATAGGAGACATCCCCTCTGTAAGTTTGATCACAAGTTTTGTATGAAAAAAGACACATAAACCAATTTTTTTCAATACAAAAACTGTGATTCAAACTTACCAGAGTGTGTTCCTGATCTCGGCTTCAACAGGTACTGTAGGTTTGGTTATTTGCTTTATGGACAAGCCCCCAAATGCTTTTCTACTTGCAAAAAATTTTCTAGTGCAGTGAGTGCCGGCTGCTTCTGTGGATTATATATATATATATGATATATTTATATATATATATATTATATATAATAATATACTATATATATATCAGTGGTTGACAAACACAAAAAATCTTCTTGCCCGAACAAAAAAATCTACTCGCCAACCATGTACCAAAGTGTGCTGCTTGGGCCAATAGGAGCTCGCTACGTGTTTAATCCACTCGCCCGGGGTTGTATATAGTTTTTTAACAACAGTTAAGTAGATACAGGTTTTTAAAAATGTAGCAAAACACTTTTTTAAATTAAAACAAAAATAAAATACAAGAAATATCCCTGGTGATAAAGATATCTTTTAAATCAGTAAAGTTCATGTCACAACTGGCGGCGGCTTCCATAACAAGTGTACGTATAACATGTAATAAAAACGTCTATCAATTTCCCAGATCTGTATATTATAGTAATATTACAGTGTATAGTCAGTCACCTTTTAATGTTTTTTTTTAAGTGTACAGTAGTAACCCTTTTGTTTTGTTTAAACTGGAGTAAAGTGAATATGGTACAATTTCTATCAACATGACATTTATATATATATTATGCACTAATCTATACTATACACTGCCATACACTGCCATGTAGTGATTTACATTAATATTAAAGACAAAAGACAAAGACAACGCATTGCGTGTGTCTACTGCTGAAAGAGTTTAATGTCCTATTTTTTTTATTAAGTAAAATATTTTTGTGATATATTATAAGCAATAGGTAAAAATATAGCCTGGGTCCCACTGGTCCCCTGTTTGTCCTCTTACCTTTCCATAGGCAGCGGAGGCTGGGGAGAGTGTGGGGGGATGTGCAGTAGCAAGCACAAGCGGCGGCCATTAGGAGTATAGCACAGCAGGGGAACGACAGACGAGACCACGACTATTCTAAAGCTTGCCTTAAACTAGCCCGGTTACATTCTGGGTATGTGCTGGGTGTAACCTGGCTAGTTTAAGGCAAGTTCAAGGTATTTCTGCATTGACAAATGACCCATAGGATTAACACAGCAGGGGTCCCTGGCAGTCCCATTCAGTTTGAATGGGACTGCCAGGGACCCCCACTGTTAATCTGATGGGCCATTAATCAATGCAGAAATGCTGGGGCTAGTTTAAGGCAAGTTTAAGGCATGTATCCAGCATGTGCCTGGGTCTTTTTGGCGATTGCCACTGGTTTGTGTTAGAATAGTCGCAGTCTCTGCTGTACACTTCACAGAATGCTGTCAATTGAAAAAAGTCAATCAAACCCTCTGTCAAACCTGGAGTGCTCCACAGAGCACGAGGAGTAGAGGACAGAGGGGTTGATTGCCTTTTTTCAATTGACTGTTTTGGATTCCTGGTGCCTTTATGCGAACTCTGTCCTGCTTACAATATATGACTGATAGCAGTTTTCTGCTCTGTTCTGTTTACATTGTATGACTGATAGCAGTTTTCTGTGGTGCATGATCAGACCATTTATTGGGGAGGGAAGGCTTAGGGAAGTACCTCTGGGACACTTTGGGACCAGGGGGAATGGGCCAGATGAAGAGGTAGTCCCTCGAAACGTCGCCCTCCTAGCATACGTTTTTTTCTCCATTTTGTGTGTTTTTCCTTATGTTTCATGTGTTTTTTCCCCTTCTCCTTCTTTCGCCTCCACCCCTCACTTTGAGACATTTCCCATTGTGACACTTTGTTTTTTGCTTACACATTTGCTATAATTTCGGTTTGCTGTTAGTGTCATTAAATTAATTTACCTTCATGACATTTGTATTCATTAGAACATGTAACTATTAGACAGAGAGTGCTGGTACTTACATAGGTGAGTTACTACAGAATATAGTCCTCCGATCTCTACATGATGACCATGGGCATCTTGGAGTGGACAAGACCTTCGGCTTCGACCTTCGGTTACTGGCGAACACTGCCGCCAGCTGACTCGCGGGTAGGCATGTGAGTCTTGCGCGTGCACCCACTTGCAGATGGGTGCATGCGCAAGACTCACATGCCTACCCGCAAGTCAGCTGGCGGCAGTGTTCGCCAGTAACTGCTGCGTGCTGTTTATCAAATGAGTTTCCTATACTGATCGGATGATCTAAAGGGAGCTCAGCTAACCAGGAGCTGTTACTCTATCTGTCACACAGTAGCATTAAGCTGTATACTAATACACCGTTACCATGTTCTAATACCTTTTCACCTCTCATATAGTACTGATCCTTTAGAGACCAGCTCTGACAACAGAGCTGGTGTTGGGTCAGTACCGTTTACTATACAGATACTAATCACCTATTGAGGTTGATCCTATAGGATTTCTGCAACACAATCATAGCATCTGCAAGCTTCCGAGGGGTTCCGGAACAGACTCTACACTGAGTTTTTGTTTGTTCGGTCCTACTTGTGTATTAAGTGTGTATATCTAGTATTCTACATCTCCACATTTAGCTGGAATGGGACCAGTTTTTGAGATCCCTTTAACTCAGCTTCACTTTAGCTAGGGTTTATCGTATACCCAGTGGAACTGAGCTATATTGTCTAGACCCTGATTTTCTGGTCATTTACACCTTTAGCAACTTGACTCCACACCATCATGCCATACCTACATGTGGCTAGGACCCACATCATCTAGTCAGATACCTTGCCACTCAGCACACTGGCAGACCTGGCTAGGGTCCACTTTTATGTCAAATTGCTATTTATTATTATCTCAGGGTCTCTATAATAGCACACACTAACACAGTAGAGTTTTTAGCCGCACCCTGGTTCACACTGAACAGTATTCTATCATACCCACTTGTTCATACTGCAGCACACAATTTAGTGTTTAAGTGCAGTGTATTCGAGTTTGATCCAGAACACTTAATTGAGTGTTCATACTTACAGGATCGGAGCGTTTAATTTTCGTTTTAATACCCATTATTTTAATTTGGATAATAAAGTATATGTTTTAACGTGTTCATCATATCACCCTTCATGTGTTTTGAGTACCCATTCTAGGTTTCTGCTCTTGGTTCGTTTGATTTTCATGCTGAAAATCACCAGAAAAACGGAACAAGCGCCGAACCTAATAAATATTGGTATACAATGGGAATTGCTGTATGAGCGGAATGCCGTAAAGCGGAGCGCTGTAAAGCAGGGCCCTACTGTACTCTGGGATTTGGAGGGTGAAGACTTCTAAAGGCAAGTTAAATATTGAATGTACGTAAATGTCTTTTTTCAGGCTTTTTTTAATTATTTATTTTTATGTTTGTGATTGCCCATTGATTGCTGATGTATTAATCTGTGCCCCTTTAGGGTGGTAAATACAGTGACAGGCAATGCATTTTTTTGCAAATGCTTGTTTTCAATTGATTGTTAATTTTTTCTATGTTTGTTTATTGTTAGGATTAAATTGTTTGGAATTTGGATGGCTTGTTTTTAGTACATTTTAGGATTGGTTAGCATTTTAAATTAATTATTTGTTTTGTTGGCTAGTGGTTTTATTTCTTGAATTGATTTGTTGGCTAGTTGTTTTATTTCTTGAATTATTTGCATAGGTGTTTATTTAATTTAATTCATATGTTTTGGAATAACATCATTTTAATTCTTTTGCTGTTTTAGTGATGAGATCATTTGTATTCATGTGTACTATTAGGCTTTTTAATACTTTTATTGTTGGTGTGTTTAGGTGCTTGTGTATTTCTTTTATTCTTGTGTATTTTTGCCTTAATGATTTTTAATAGGTTGACCATTGAGTGCTTTAGTGGCATATCATGCCCATATTATATGGGTATGATGAACCACTGTGCCAATCAATGGGTAGAGGACGGGTGTAGTGGGCCTGGGGTGGGTGGTTAGACCTCCCAGGTGGTTAGCAGGGGAGGTTGGGTTAACCCCTTAATTACTATAGCGGTTATTAATCGCTAAGGTGATAAAGGGGTTAGGGGCCATTAGATTGCGCTATGGTTATGAAGATGCCTGTAAATTCATTGTTCCTGCATCTGATTCATGCCGGGAACCTCCGGTTCTGGTATTAATTTGTATCAGCTCCGGATTCACTGCATCAATCTGATGCAGGAAAATTCTAAGTACCTCTCTCGATGCCGACTCAGAAGCTTCTTGGCAGCTTCACGCCAACTTTTTCTGGCGAGAGGAATTTGAGAGGAAATCACACTTCTAGAGCCTCGATATGCTAATCGATGCTAGTAGAAGTGCACAAGTTCTAAAACCTGCCGATAAGTGGCTTATCGCGACACACTTGGCGCTGTTTTGGATGGCACAAAAACAAATAGCGATTCAGTCCACTTATCGAGGCTTTCTGAATAGCTGTAGGAATTTTTGGCTGATAATAACTAAAAAGTTTCGATAAGTTAGTTATGAAGGCTACTAACATAGAACCCTTAGTTCTTTACTATAGTTCCAGTAGTAGTGCATCATTTTTTCCTCTGCTGCTGTATCCACTCGTTTGTAGTCAGTCTTTTATCTGTCTTCAGTAGAGTAGGTTTGTTGTTCTTTGGACACTCACCCCAGGACTACCAGTATAGTTCTGCCGGTGGAGGAGTTCTCTCAGCCTCTCTCTCTCTTTCACGGTGCTCCGGAATACTCTTTGACAAAGTGCAATTAATACGCAAAACGCATAAGAGTTACCTGGCTTTTGCTGTACCATCAAACTGATGTCCTAATAAACAGTTTTTTACTGGTTTAGTGATTCAGCCCTGATTTTGCTCGTGAGTGCTGTGCTCATTGTTCCAGCTTGTTCACATGAGATTTCTACATTTTAATTTACGGGAAGCACGCCAAGAAGAGATTTGAGTCAGTGAGCTTCGTGAGAACTCCCTAGCCAAGGGAACTTTTGACTGTATCTTATGTGAAGAAGATTCATTGTGGTGCGACAGTTGATTTATGGATCAAACTGCTACGAATTGCCTTTAAGAGGGCAAGTCATTATTCAAATAGACCCACAAAGGTCACATACTTCTAAACACTTCTCTCTCAAGGACTGCAAAGGAAATATACATACATACATATTTCCAACACCAGCTACAAGTATCCATGGATGCATATATAGATATACTGACTCATACTCTTTATTCCGATGCCTTATACAGTATATTCCTTAATAAGGTTAAACAAACATTGGATGCATTTTCATGAATTTGTACAAATACTTGGTTACAGTATATATATATATATATATATATATATATATATAGAGCACTATATTGTGAGATTCATTTCCCTATTTTCTATTACATTAAACATTGCTGCATTTGTGTTTATACACAAAGTACACATAATGTATTTTGCCATATGACACTTTTACGCTTAGTATGTGGTATCTTGTTTGGTAAATTCTGATCTGTATATTGGAACATTTTTTCCACTAACTACTAACTATGTCATACACTAACATTATTAAAGGTTTGGAAGCGTGGACACCCACCCACATTGATGTTACAGCAGGCATGGTCTGCGGAGCTTTTTCAGCCGCAACTCCAAAGTCAGTGAGTTGTTTGCTTCTGCACATCTGTACTTACATTAGTGTGTACATGTCAATATTTGATGCATCCAAAATATGAAATGTAGCTATGTCTACCAAGATCATTTAGAATTTCAAGGCACCCATTACATACAAGTACAAGAGATACAAAAAGTTCCTTAAAAGAAAAATACATGACACGGTTTAAGGTAATACTATATACAGTATGACAGGGAGTAAAGACGATTTCATTTTAGATCAATGTATTATTTGTGTTAGCTATAGTTTCATATGGATGCTACAGTGCTCAAACTTTATTTATTATAAATCTTATACTTGTATTACAACAATTATAAATGAAAGCTTAGTCAAAACAATGTAGTGTAAATCTTAATATAACCTAATACTGTAAATCTTTGACCAAACATCAGCTGTGGACTATTGATCAACTATATTTGTAGGAAAAAGTTCAATGGAAAGTTCACCCCAGCACATGAATACAAGGTCCAGCCCTCTGAGACAGTTATCCATCCTGTTTAATGAGTGCACACATCATTTGGTCTTCTGTACAGTAGGTCTCTAAGAAGAGTAGAAAGAAAACACACAATGTATTGTACTGCAGCTTTCAAAGATACACTCTGGAAATAATCTAAGTGATTTAATGGTTTTAATATACTGTATGGCCTTCATTAAGGTGCATTAAACTTTAAATGGAACATGGTTGGCAACTGTACCAATTGGCGGTCCTGCAGTGAAAATATTATCCCAGTGAATTGTAATGATGCCAATATTATAAGGTACAAAGTGCTGAAGGGTCCTTCACATTGCAATGTGCTATAATCCAATTCAAAATTCAAGGAGACCTTTATTACACAGTGTTATTCCAGTCCTAGAATACACCTTACAGGGGTGGAAAGTATCTTATGGAATAGCTTAGTGAATGTGGTCCCTAATGTTCCAATTATATGTACAATATGTGTTGTTTAATACGCAAATTATCAACAAGTCATTACATAATTGTTTATAAATGCTAGTTGTTAGTATACTACTGTATTGTCTTAATGGCAAGTGATGATTAACTGACACTGTATACAAAATTATATTTTACACATTATCAAACACATTTGAAAACTGCACATAGATCTTGCATATGAACTTATATGATGTTAAAAGCTCATGTACAAAAACTTCTTCTAATGATAATGCCAGACAATATTCAGTATTTTAATAGGCTGGCGCACAAACATTTAACTTGAGTTGCAAGTTACAATTTAAAAATAGAAGGATTTGTTTTTATGGTTGGTTATTATGAAATGCTTTCCTATCAGTCCCCGTGGAGCATAGAAAGTATACATAGCGATACAAAATGGTACCCAACTGCAAACATCCTGCAACAGGTAAAGGGTCGGCGGCCAGGCTAGAAGTAGGAGTCACTCAGTTGCTCCCTGCCCCAGTCTTGCTTGGCCGAGACCGACCCTATTTTCTCTGGGCTCCATCCCAGGAGGAGCCTCCTACTCCTGTGCAGGAGAAGCCCGGGGAACTCTTCCCCTTTTCTACCAACATGTTCCCCATAGACACCGGGTTCCAAAATCTCAGAAAGCAGAGACGCTGTGACACAGGACTGATTGGAGAAATCTGGGATGACAGGTAACTACTAATGTAAATAATTCACCAGTAATGACTGGGAAGAGCCAGGCGGAGGGAGAGACGGAGCCTGGAGCTTTACCAGAGCTGTCTCTTCCTGAGACAGAGGAAAGACCCGGTCATTGCTAGACAATATGAGAATGTGGTTAAAGTCGATAAATATGTATTCAATGCAAGATGTAATAATGTTCCCTCATTTCAAATTACTGAATGATATTCTGTATAGTGTCAACAAGCATACACAAACAGGGAAGTTCACTAGACAAATGTTGGTCTCTAAGTGGTTTGTTAAAGCGGTGTTCACACTAGCCCATACTCTCCCATGCAGTGGTCACCATGATAGAGACAAAACCATTAACCATATTTTTTCACGGTTCTTCTGTCCAGAGGTGATGTCCCCAAATGTCAGCTGAACAGTCAGGAGTGATGTCAGCTGAACAGTCAGGAGTGACAAAAGCAATCCCCCTGGATCCTCTACCATTTGGTGCGGTCCCATTTGAAAGGATTGGAGTAGACCTTGTAGGTCCTCTAGAACCCTCTGTGAAGGGACACAGGTTTATCCTGGTGATAGTCAACTATGCCTCAAGATACCCTGAGGTGTTTCCTCCTGAGGATAGCAACTGCTAAGAAGGTAGCCAACAAGTTGTTGGCGTTGTTGGAGCTATTCTCACAGTTTGAATTTCCTCAGATAATGTTAACAGATCAAGGGACGAATTTTATAGCTAAGCTGTTGCTGAATATCTTAAAATTGCTATACTGTAGGTCAAGTCAGTTCGGACATCGGTCTATCATCCACAGATTGATGGACTGGTAGAGAGGTTTAACTGAAATCTAAGGCCTCGTCCATGGTAAGCGCCCGCTTATTTCTCCAGCGATTGAGGAACTGCATTCAAAGTGAAAATGCGGGCGATAGGGAGGCATGGCCATGACATCACGGAGAGGGTTTGCTCCCATTGAGCAAGCCGCTAACGTGACCCGGCAGTCACGCGGCAGAGACGAACAATTTTGTCTCGCCACGCATTGGTCGCCTCAGCGCTCATGTGCACACTATGCACATGTGCATAGACCTCCATTGGGTTCGATTTAGCGCGAGCGCTGCCACTTGCGCCATCGGAATCACTATGGACGCAGCCTAAAAAGTACATTAATGAAGTTTGTAGATTCTGAGAAGAGAGCTGGTGATGAACTTTCCCCTTTCTGCTGTTTGCGGTGCAAGAAGTTCCCCGGGACTCCTCGTGTTTCCCCCATTTGAGCTCCTGTATGGCCGTCAACCACAGGGTATTTTAGGCCTTCTAAAAGGAGTCCTGTGAGGAACAGATTGTTACGATTGTGCTCGTTACAAACCGAGACCGGACGCAGGGCTGAGGTGGGGTTATATAATCACCGACCTTAGTCTGCGCAGACTGATCCGGAGTGCGAAATCCATAGTCATACATAGCAGGGTCAGGATTGGAGAAGGCCGCATCGATGTTATTCAAGCAGGAGTTCGGCAACGGATAGACAGGAGCTCCCCATTTCAGCGTAGGAGCGTGAGCGACCTCTGCGCGAGGGGCAGCTTCGGCCCATGTCTGTATGAGAAAATAGCAGGCTAGCCAAGGAACACCGCAGGGCAGCACCGGGGAAAACCGGAGGAAAAACAGGGGTCCAAAACAGGCCTCCGCATGGAGAGTAGCAGGAGGCCTCAGGAAAGGTAAGGTAACCTCTGCTAGGGGAGAATGCAGCAGGTACCAGGAACCAGTGCTGACAAACCAATGCTTGCACACAGGAGTCCGGGACAGGCCTCTGCTTGGAGTGTAGCAGCAGACCTCAGGAACACAGGAACTCAGGCCATTGCATGGAGAGTAGCAGCAGGCCTCTGGAAACTAACAATGAGAACTAGAAAGGTTAGTACCCAAATGATTCAAGCCAGGAGGCTTGTGGCGAAACACAGTTACATCCAGAGAAGGATTATGCTCGGCACTGGATCAGTGCCAAAGCCCAGCATATAAAGGGCAGGGAGCCAATCACAGGAGGGAGGTGTGAGAGAATTCCTCCAATGACGGAGCACGGGCTAGGGCAGCAGAGATAGCTAGCACAGGTGCTCATAGATTGCCAGAGAAAGTACTTAGAAGCTGCACTGTTCTGAAGGCTATAAGCAAAAGCAGACCTGGATTCCTTACAGTACCCCCACCTCCCCCCCCTTTAGGTGAGACCTCTGGGCGAAGAGGATCATTCATAGATCTGGGGGACATGGAATTGCTCCTAAACTTCCTTAGGTGGAAGGTAGCGTTGAAAACCTGCAATTTGTTGGCATTCCTTACAGTACCACCTCTGGGTGAGAAGCCTGGGTGGACAGGACCATTCATAGGTCTGGGAGACATTGAGTTGTTCCTGAAGTGTCTCAGGTGAGAATTAGGTCCAAAATCCAGGTGTACATTGGCGAGTGCTACAAAGGAGAGTGGTGGCACTGCAGTTCTCTGTACATGAGAAATGGGACCATGGGACTTGGAAATCCAAAGCTGAGATAGGAGATAGGATAGGGACATCAAAAGGGCAGCAGCCAGGTGTCCAGTGCATAGTAATAGTCCAAGAGTACGGGACACAGGACACTGATTGTCGGACACAAATTACATTGGGCCTTCAGGGCAGGCAATGGCTTTGGTGAAATCAGCACGTAAGAACTTGTGAGAGTCTTTAGCTCCCAAGGAATTCTGGGTGGTGGTTAGCGAGGGTATTGGGCGGGAGGGTTCACTGCAAGATATTGACGCGGTACTTTTGATACAAAGCCGGGTTGCTATCCCAAGCAATTCGAGAGAGTCGGTAGCAGTGTATATGTAATTCTTGATCGTGGTACTGGCAGTTGAAGAAGGGTCCACCTCCTTTGGCCTCTGATATTTAGGGAGAAACAAATCCGAAGTTATGGCCTTGGCGAAGGGCATAGTAAGCATCAAGGGAACAGTAGGGGACAGCATGTCCATATCCATAGTGGACCCATAGGAAACAGGGACGGACGCCTCAGGTAAAGCAAGGTGGTCCAGTATGGGTGTCTTCGTCTTAGAGAAAGACCAAATGCAATCCAGAAAGGCCACTTAAGGCACCGCACAGAAACCTGGGAGTAAAGACTTTGTTTGAAAGGTGAGAAAAAGATCTTATCCGATAAAGCAGGAAGCCGGGTAAGCGGTGCATCGGCCTTGGGAATAGAAGTTTTGGAGTTAAAGCTGGGTACCTCCAACAGAGAGAAAGAAAACGGAGAACATGAACTTGACTTAGGAGAGGAGGTCCCAGGTACTAAGGTCTAGCATGATACTGTAGGAGAAGCAATGCAGAATATGACTGTTTTAATCACAGGGTCCTTTGTTTCGGTAGCTACAGAAACCTTCCTGAGAGGTACCCCTTGTTTTGCGACAGGAGTTAGACAGTCAATAGTATGTACCCCAACTATTGTGGAAAACACAGTGAAATATAACTCCATCTTGAACACAGAACTTTTCAAAAAATGGACACAGCGGGTATTACCGAAAGTTCCAAGTGCGATACCCCTGAGTTCGCGGTAGCAGACATGCTGTCCGTAGCGGATACCCCGAATACTGTGAGTGAATCAACGTGAAACAGTATTATTTGAGGAGTGGACATCCCAGACTTTAAGGCTAAGCGTGGAGTTATAGGAAGATTAGAACGAAAAAAGCTATTCCCAACCGTGAGGAGCTTTAAGTCATTTTTAGTCATCCCATAGGCTGTGGCCTAATCCGTGAAAGAAACTGGGCTAGACTTTCCAATGGAAAAAAGGGACATCTTGCTTGTCTCTGGGTGATTGAGAACAGGCAGGAACTGAGCTAGCTACTGTAATAAGATCAGAGAACATTGCGCTTGTCTCCGGAGGGGGAATTTGTGAAAGAGCAAGGACCAGGCCAGGTACTTCTAAGGAATTAGGGGAGATTGCGCTTGTTTCTGAATTGGATTTCTGAGAATCCCTAGTGAGGGCATCATACTCTATGGAAGACTCAGTAGCAAGGGTCTTGGGATCAAAAAAAGGAACTGCAGGTATCTCACAGACTACAGGAGAGTTGGAGGGCAGGCAGCCAGGCTCGGCATCAGGAGCTAGAGAGAAGGCAAGGGTTAAACCTGGAGGTGCTGGAGAACTTTTAACTACAGTGAGAGGGGACTGAAGGCTTACAAAACCAGGGGTAGAGGGAGACTCAGATTCGAAAACCTGATCCTCCAAAAAGGAGGGCCCTGACTGTACTTGTACTAAGGGAGCAACAACAGATACGCTGATCTCTGAAGTGGTTGCTTGAGGAGAAGTGTCTGGGACATCAGCAACAACGGCTGAATCTACGAAAAGAGGGTTATACTCAGAAGCAGGGATTTCAGCTCTCTGAGTAACAGAAGAGGTAAGAGAAATATCAGGAGGAGGGAATTCTGTCAACAAGCTTAAGGCTGAAACAGACTCATGAACAATACTCTTAACTGGGACCAGTATTTTAGTAAAAGTTTCAGGAGGCGCGGCAGCGGGAACTTTAGCTGAGCCAGGGGATTTACAGCAATGAGCCTCTAAGGGCTCAGCAACTAGAACTTTAGGGGAGGCATTAAGGGCAACATCTGCTGTCAGACTTGGGGGTGGTGAACTCACAAGGTTAAGTCAGGCTGTGCTTGAGAATCAGAAGGGAAGTTAGCCTCCGAAACTGGGGTTATTGGGGGTTCAGCCTCTGGCCCTAGGGATGTAACATTAGTTTGCAGAATACAAGGGTTAACAATGGGGACCTCACAGAGCAGACAAGCAGGGGTTAAAACATAAATAACCTCGGGGACAGAGCTTAGAAATTCTGACTTAGAAAGTGAGGGCAAACAGGGTTAATTCTCTGACGCTAGTCTAAGAGAGACACACTGGCCTGTGGAATGCAGGGATTTACAGTTGGGGACTCATGTGCCTGACTAGCAGGGGTTAAGACAGGAACAACCTCGGGGACAGAGCTTAGGAACTCTGACTTAGAAAGTGAGGGCAGAAGGGGTTCATTCTCAGACGCTAGAGAAATAACTTTGGCTTGGGAATTACAAGTATTCACAACGGGAACCTCACAGGGCTGACTGGCAGGGGTTAGAGCAGACATATCCTTGGAGACAGAGCAATAGGAGGTGCAATCAATACTAGGGACCATGACATTTTCTTCCTTAGGAGGCAGTGGTAAAGGGTCAGTGTTAAAGGGGGAGGAGACAGCAGCAGGGACCGTGGCAAATTCCCCTTTAGGCTGTAGAGGTAGCAAAACAGTTGGGCTACCCTGAGGTGTGGGAAGAACCCCCAAGGGTTCAGCAAAAGGGCTTGAGGGAAAGTGGATGTAATTAGAACATGCGTAGGTAGCGAGGAGAGGGTCCCGTACTCTAATGGAGTGGTTGAAATCTAGGCACAGCATATGAAACGTATGACGAGCCTGGGCCAGTACCCTAAGATCAACAGTCTCCCAGTCTATAGTGGAAGTAGAAGGGTACAGCTGGGGAGCCAGGGCCTGCTTCATCTCTCTAAGGTGCTTAGCTTTAGTAAGGAGTTCAATACGAATCAGTCTTTCCGGGAGGGTTAAACCTTCACACATGCCCGCAGTTTCAGGCGGAGGCAGTCTCTCAAACAGGTATGGTTTTTCAAACAGGGACTGGTCCGCAGCCTTGGACATAGGTTCAGTTAAATATTTACCAACCCCCGCCACGGCGCGGTCTGGTTTTGTGGGGCCGAGCATACTGTTACGATTGTGCTCGCCACAAACCCAGACCGGGCCGCGGGGCTGAGGTAGGTTATATAATCACCGACCTTAGTTTGCGCAGACTGATCCGGAGTGCGAAATCCATAGTCGTACATAGTAGGTCAGGATTGGAGAAGGCAGCATCGACGTTATTCAAGCAGGCAACGGGTAGACAGGAGCTCCCTGCTTCAACGTAGGAGCGGGAGTGACCTCTACACGAGGGGCGGCTTCGGCCCATGACGCCGGTGTCTGTATGAGAAGACAGCAGGCTGGCTGAGGAACACCGCAGGGCAGCGCCGGGGAAAACCAGCGCTTCAGCACAGAGGTCCAAAACAGGCCTCCGCGTGGAGAGAAGCAGCAAGCCTCAGGAAAGGAAAGGTTACCTCTGCTAGGGGAGAATGCAGCAGGTACCAGGAACCAGTGCTGGCAAACCAATGCTTCAGCACAGGTGTCCGGGACAGGCCTCTGCGTGGAGTGTAGCAGCAGACCTGAGGAACACAGGAACTCAGGCCTCTCTGCGTGGAGAGTAACAGCAGGCCTCTGTGAACACTGGAAGACAGGCCTCTGCGTAGAGAGTAACAGCAGGCCTCTGGGAACAAGGGAAGACAGGCCTCTGCATAGAGAGTAACAGCAGGCCTCTGTAACACAGGAACTCAGGCCTCTGCGTGGAGAGTTGCAGCAGGCCTCTTGGAACTAATAACGAGAACTAGAAAGGTTAATACCCAAATGATTCAAGCCAGGAGGCTTGTGGCGAAACACAGTTACATCCAGAGAAGGATTATGCTCGGCACTGGATCAGTGCCAAAGCCCAGCATATAAAGGGCAGGGACCCAATCACATAGAGGGAGGTGTGAGAGAATTCTCCAATGAGGAGCACGGGCTAGGGCAGCAGTGATAGTTAGCACAGGTGCTCATAGATTGCAGAGGGAGTAATTAGAAGCTGCAGTCACGCCTGTATGCCGCAGACCTGGCAAACCCCAGTACTGAGGTGGGAAGGGTATACCACGCACCCACAGCAGTGAGAGCATGCCGGAGTGTGGTATGGGTGCCGGGCCGTTGGTTTGAAAGATAATTAGTGATAATTGCAACGCCTTGGGAGTGCAAAGTAGAATAGTGGGTTCCGTGCGCCAGAGTCCAGGGATCCAGAAGTCAGAGTAGTCAATTTTGAAGCCAAAGTCCAGGTATACAGAGGTCAGCAAGGTGAGAGTTCGTAAGCAGGGTTCAAGGGCAACAGAGAGCAGGGTTTAGGCCAGGATGAGCAGAGGTCAAACCAGGGAGATCCAGAGATAAGCAGGGGCAGGAACAAGCTGAAACACAAGAGGAGCCAAGCATAGGACTGCACACACAGGGATAACAGAAGCATGCAGAGCAATAATAGAAAGGACAAACAGGGGTTATAAAGGAGGGAACACCAATAAGGAGAGAGAGGAGGAGCAGAAAGTGAAGTGAGAGACAGCAGGGATAGGTGAGGAGGAGAAGAGGAGGAGACAGGGAACCCGTAAGGGAGATCACTTGCAGGGCATTGGAGGAGGAGTCAGGAGGCTTGAAACTCCTACAAGAGGAGCGTGTGCTCGCGCCCTCTGTAATCTAGAGTGGAGTGCACGCGCACGGATGGTCAGAGGCGCGCGGAGCGCCGCGCCCCGGGGACCAACGCAGTGGGAGGATGGAGGAATGGAGGAGACAGCCACCAGAGGTCAGGGGGATAGGACAGATACCGAGGGGTGCAGAGAGTGGGGAAACGCCACAGCAGGGACTGGGGACCCGCGCGGTGTGCACGAGTCTTGCGGGCGCTCGCCATGGTAACAGAAACGGCGTCAGAGACTGCCGGAGAGAGGGGACAGTGTGTGTGTAAAGAAGGAGGCTGGCAGGGGAAGGGACAGAGAGGGAAGGTGAGCGGGGGACATCAGGAATACATGCAGGGGAAGGACTCCCCTGAACCGTCACAGTGCACAGTTCTGCAAGGCTATAAGCAAAAGCAGAACCGACATTCTTACCCAGAGTTCCCCTTCCAAGGATGCCTTCCGATAGCGTTAGACCTTGGAACCACTCTTACATAGTGGGCCATTTTTAGATGGGAAACATCTTAGATGGCTCAAAACAGTCAGAGAGAAATTAAACCAAAATGCTGCCATGAGGGGAGTGTGTGTTTTTACTTAGTTGTGAGAGTAAACTTCTAGCCAAATGGCATGGGCCATTTGAAGCCCATACGAGCACGGAGAGGTGATTATGAAATTCCTACCTGGAAGGTGGAGAGATCTTTGTTCACCACCTATGGGAAGGGGAAATGGATCTGGGTCAGCAGCCTCCACACACACCTTGATGGCAACAAAATCCTATGGGAAGTCAGTAACATCAGCACAAAAGACCGGACTTGTTGGACGGTCCTAAAGAATTCAGGGATATTTTTTCTTATCTCCCAGGGAAGACAAATTTTAGTTTTGCATATGAAGAGCAGAGCCAGAGTGAAGTATGCTTCCCACCCCTACAGGTGCCTTAAAGCTATTAAGCTTTTGTGATAGAGAGAGGGTGGATGTAGATAAAGAAATGCTAAATCAGGATGTGATCGTAGAATATGCATGGTTAGGTGTAGTTCCAATAGTCGTGGTCCCTAAACCAGATGGAAATGTAAGGTTTTGTGTTGACCTCCGAACAGTAAAGTGCTGGTATCCAGGTTTGATGCGTACCCGATGCCAAGGCCTGGATGAATTGCTTAACTCTCTTTGATACGCGAGTATATCTATGAAAAAAACAGGATAGGTAGCGCTAAACGAATGTGCTGTATATATATAATACAGTAACCTAATATCTCGTTTTTAAGAAATATAGGTGGGCTCCCTGTGATATCACTTGACCCCCCTGGTCAGAGAACACCTGTAATAAAAAAGAATAAGATATTGTGGCGCCTTGCCTAGCATATAATTTACACGAAAAAAGGGATATATATAGCCAGTACTGGTAGAAGTGCAGATCCCAGGATATCTCCATAGGTGAAGTTTGTGCTTAAAAAAAACAAAAAATGAAATGCATAGCATAATACTGTACAGTAACCAGACAGACACAACAATAAACAACAGCTGAGATTCCAAACAGGTGAACAAATTACATAAAAATTTAATTAAAGGACATTGAAAAAATGACAAAATGGCACAAAAATACATATAATATTAAATGAGATAGGTCAAAACCGAATTTTCTGCCGCAATGGTTTAAAAATGCCCATCACCAGATGGATGATATGGGCAGGCAGTGGATAATATAGAGTATCACTCTCATTCGTGGCCTTGGAACAGCTTGTTGCGATGATCCTGATATAATCGTGTGGCCCACGCATCGGTGGTATTTTCGGGGGAGAGCGCCCCCCTTGACACGATATTCGAATGCATCCTTAGCACAGGGATCGACAGCAGCAGATTCGCCAATGGGGGAGTAAAGAGTCGTTTGAACCGCAACAGCAGATTCTTATAAACAGCAAGCCACGATGGGGATAAGTAAAAACGGAAAGTATAATCAGTAGACCAGCCTACGTGTTTCAGAAGCGCTTGCTTCCTTTCTCGGTTATAAGGATAGTGTCCCGAAGCCTTCCTTTATAGGTAGTGAATTAAAATCATTGTTACACCTGAATAAAGCCTTTGACATGCGCAATCGCAGGTAGAAAAAAGTCCTGCACATGCGATCGCAGATTGAAGACTGTTAGTAAATCTCAGCTGGTTAGACATACATATAATGAAACACGTGAACTAACAAACACAAATGCATAACAGTAAATAAACAAATATATAGTGAATATAAAGAGTATATAGAATGTGTTGTGTATCCTAAATATTATATATAAAAAAATCTATAATCAATGTTTGAAGATACAATACTTCCATAACTGCTTATGTTTTTTTAACCTGTAGCCAGGTCCCCATCGCGCACACGCCCCTGGACACATTGAAAAAAGCGCAACTGTACTAAGGCACAATGCTGAATGATCGATCATCTGTAACGTTGGGAGCTGCGCGGTTGCTGTGAGGCGGGCGGTGCTATGGGGAAGGCCGTAAGGTCGGGAGGTTCATGGCGGGATCTTGACGATTGTGATCCGAGGGGTGGACGCGAGCGGGGAGCAAGACGAGAATTCTCGGTGGACGCGATGGTGCAGTCGAAGGCGGATGAGTACGAGGCAGCTAGCGGAGATCAGGGGACGAACATGATAGTGTTATCCCGCATTAGAGAATAGTCGAGGAATGCAAGACTGAAGCCGGGAGGCACCCAGATACTGAGCATTGTGCGAGGTGATGACGGCCAGCCCCCAGGGTGCCATAGGGCGTAGACACCTGACGCCAGGGGCCAATACGGGCTGAGGATTTGCCCGGGTAAGGAGAGATACTTGTGCGGGTTTGTTTTGCAGTGACAACAGGCAGTCAGGATCCCGGAAACAGGCTAGGGGTAAAGAGGTGGATGCAGGGTCAGTGACCCTCTCATGCAGGCCAACGCAGCCCCCAGGCCCCAGTTAGGTGTCCTCCTGAGCACTTAATAAGATTTGTGCGGTAAGGACAGGCGCCCTAGATAGGAACTCTGACATTTATTGGTTGCAGCTAGTCATGGAACATGCGATTCAAAGCGTTGACGCCCTGGGCGAGGTGGGTTCTGGGCTCAGAACCTATCAAAGACCCCCTGGGACTAAACTGGTGAATTATACCACGCTGGGAATTAAACAAAAGGGTGGGAGTACAAAAAGTCGTGCGGGCGGAACTCCGTATATCGCGGGGGTACCCGTGGCTGGAGCCCGGGCGGTAACCTGCAACTCACGTGCACACCACAGTGCCTATCACCAGACATGAGTGGCTGCGCGTTCACACATAACATATGCCAGACATTGGTATATGATTTTGGGAATGCAAGACTTTTGGGGTGGCGATTTAACTGGACACAAGGTGACTCGGGTCACTCTGGACGAGGTAGACGTCCGCGATGGACACCTAGACTGTCTGAGCGCCGCGGACGCTAGAGGGTACAGAGTTCCGCAACGGAAGCTAAGAGGTGTTAAGATCGAAGGTGCGTGACGGCGGTATTTGGTGTGGTTAGCGTTCCCCAGTGAGCTCTAGTGTCGGTAGCGTCCGCGGAGCCAGATGGTTGCTCCGCCTGAGCGCATGTTTGAATGTAATGTGATAAGTTTGTGTCATTGTACTGTAGTCAATAGTTTAAGTATGAGTGTCCTGGTGTGGTCATTGTGTATGTTGTCCTGCGAGGAACTACTCCCCCTCTGAGTGGGAGCCAACGCAGGTGGAGGCCTGCATCATTAGATTGTACAATACATTTGCCCAGGTTCCCTTAGCGGATGCTCAGCCTTCTGTGAGCTACTGGTATTGCACCACGCACCCCTGGCGTAACATTGCAGTTCCCTCAACGAACGCGTGGATATATGCGAGATTGAGTGGGGTGTACTGACCGTTACTATTTGAGGCCTCGCTATAGCTTAGACCGGGGTTGCCTATTCAAAAACCAACTCACCACTACCAAACACCATCCAATCATGGTAATACCCTCAACTCAAACGGGCCACGCGTGGGCCCACCAACGTCCTGAACACACTAGACCTGTGGGGTTGCAGTAGGGAAACGTCCCGGCGTTAGTACCTCCTGAAAACGACATCCGGAACTCACTGAGCAAACTCTAGGCGCGATAGATAGAAATGGTACCGTGGCAGGATGTTCGACTTACTATCACTTGGAGTGGCCACTACTATTCCGTATGCCGGGGACATAGGCCTGAACGGCCCCGAATATTATATAGCCCCGAGTGGCCCACAGAAGGATTCCCCCTTATTATACTCGGACTTGCCAGTAATTAATATAGGGAAATGTTCTCCTCAGAGCCCCTCCTCAAGATTCTCGACAAACCGCACCAGTACCTGGACGCCATACCCCGTGTCCAGTACCCCAACAGGTGACCGTCCCCAACCCAAAGTTCCTTTACCCCAGCGGCCTCCGGCGCCAAGTATAGTTGGCTGACAGTCCTCACTCTCAACCCGACACCGTACCCGCGAGGCGTTTAAAACTCTCGGCCTCGGAGACGAGAGCAACGAAACGAAGGTTCCTAATGGGGGGTGACGTACCAAGTCGTAGAAGCCTCACTGTGGATCCCAGTATCAAGTTATAGGGAAAAGCTTAAGGCTTCTCTGGAGTACTTACAAGAAACACAGGAGGGATATGGGGAAGGGAAAGAAGTGATAGGAGGGAAAAAAGATGGGATGGGAGGTGGGGGGGGGAAGAAGGGAATAGACCCTGGGAGGGAGAATGCCAGTAAAAGTGTAGAGGAGGTGTCGGTTGCACTGACACGTTAAAAGCTTGCTAGCGTATTAATGGAAGCCTCCGACCCACTGGTCACTATGTTTGACCATCCAACAGGGCCCAAACCCAGAGTTGACAGCCGTTGGAAATGGTTTGGGTTCCTGTTGGAGGCGTACGGACTAGCAGAAGACGGAAGGTAGGAGCGTCTGGACGAAGTACTTCCGGTCTATCAAAGGAAGGAGAGGAACCTGTCGGGTTTCAGCACCGCTAAGATGCCGTCCTCGGGGTCCTACTCAACGTAGCTGGTCTCCGAACATCGGGGATGGATGAAGCTCTCAATAACAGGATCTGCGGTGGATCAAGCCCCACTCACCCCATAGCCACATGCTCCGCCAGCAAGATAATGGAGGGGGCCCCTACAAGTTCCCGAGTGTTGTGAGGCAAGTGATGAAACTACAGGAGGCTCATGTTAGGCTACACTCCACCGCTACACCTAAGGAGCTCCTCTGCTCCAAAGGAAAGGTTCGGAAAAAAGAGGAAGAGTCTACGCCTTGTCCAAAGGGTACAAAACCACGATCATCCTCTTGGAACTAATAACGAGAACTAGAAAGGTTAATACCCAAATGATTCAAGCCAGGAGGCTTGTGGCGAAACACAGTTACATCTCGTATTATGCCAGAGGCCTGCTGCAACCTCCACGCAGAGGCCTAGTTCCTGTGTTACAGAGGCCTGCTGTTACTACTCTCTATGCGAGGCCTGTCTTCCCTTGTTCCCAGAGGCCTGCTGTTACTCTCTACGCAGAGGCCTGTCTTCCAGTGTTCACAGAGGCCTGCTGTTATCTCTCACGCAGAGAGGCCTGAGTTCCTGTGTTCCTCAGGTCTGCTGCTACACTCACCCCAGAGCCTGTCCCGACACCTGTGCTGAAGCATTGGTTTGCAGCACTGGTTCCGGGTACCTGCTGCATCTCTCCCTAGCAGAGGTAACCTTTCCTTTCCTGAGCTTGCTGCTTCTCTCCACGCGAGGCCTGTTTTGGACCTCGTGCTGAAGCGCTGGTTTTCCCCGGCGCTGCCCTGCGGTGTTCCTCAGCCAGCCTGCTTGTCTTCTCATACAGACAACCGGCGTCATGGGCCGAGCCGCCCCTCGGTAGAGGTCACTCCCGCTCCTACGTTGAAGCAGGGAGCTCCGTCTACCCGTTGCCTGCTTGAATAACGTCGATGCTGCCTTCTCCAATCCTGACCTACTATGTACGACTATGGATTTCGCACTCCGGATCAGTCTGCGCAAACTAAGGTCGTGATTATATAACCTATCCTCACCCGCGGCCCGGTCTGGGTTTGTGGCGAGCACAATCGTAACATATGCTCGCCCCACAAACCAGACCGCGCCGTGGCGGGGGTTGGTAAATATTTAACTGAACTAGTCCAAGGCTGCGGACCAGTCCCTGTTTGAAAAACCATACCTGTTTGAGAGACTGCCTCCGCCGGAAACTGCGGGCGTGTGTAAGGTTTAACCCTCCCGGAAAGACTGATTCGTATTGAACCCTTACTAAAGCTAAGCACCTTAGAGAGATGAAGCAGGCCCTGGCTCCCCAGCTGTACCCTTCTACTTCCATCTATAGACTGGGAGACTGTTGATCTTAGGGTACTGGCCCAGGCTCGTCATACGTTTCAT
Organism: Ascaphus truei; assembly: GCA_036426205.1. Classification (NCBI taxonomy): domain Eukaryota; kingdom Metazoa; phylum Chordata; class Amphibia; order Anura; family Ascaphidae; genus Ascaphus; species Ascaphus truei. The sequence continues at coordinate 52,660 of WSYH01001234.1, read as the reverse complement.
ATGCTGTGCCTAGATTTCAACCACTCCATTAGAGTACGGGACCCTCTCCTCGCTACCTACGCTGTTCTAATTACATCCACTTTCCCTCAAGCCCTTTTGCTGACACTTGGGGGTTCTTCCCACACCTCAGGGTAGCCCAACTGTTTTCTACCTCACAGCCTAAAGGGGAATTTGCCACGGTCCCTGCTGCTGTCTCCTCCCCCTTTAACACTGACCCTTTACCACTGCCTCCTAAGGAAGAAAATGTCATGGTCCCTAGTATTGATTGCACCTCCTATTGCTCTGTCTCCAAGGATATGTCTGCTCTAACCCCTGCCAGTCAGCCCTGTGAGGTTCCCGTTGTGAATACTTGTATTCCCAAGCCAAAGTTATTTCTCTAGCGTCTGAGATGAACCCCTTCTGCCCTCACTTTCTAAGTCAGAGTTCCTAAGCTCTGTCCCCGAGGTTGTTCCTGTCTTAACCCCTGCTAGTCAGGCACATGAGTCCCCCCTGTAAATCCCCTGCATTCCACAGGCCAGTGTGTCTCTCTTAGACTAGCGTCAGAGAATTAACCCTGTTTGTGCCCTCACTTTCTAAGTCAGAATTCTAAGCTCTGTCCCCGAGGTTATTATATGTTTTAACCCCTGCTTGTCTGCTCTGTGAGGTCCCCATTGTTAACCCTTGTATTCTGCAAACTAATGTTACATCCCTAGGGCCAGAGGCAACCCCTAGCTACTACACGGCCAAGCCCCATCGGCTTCCTCTCCTATAGATTCTCAACATCAGCCTGACTTAACCGTGTGAGTTCACCACCCCCAAGTCTGACACGAGATGTTGCCCTTAATAGCCTCCCTAAAGTTCTAGTTGCTGAGCCCTTAGAGGCTCATTGCTGAAATCCCCTGGTCAGCTAAAGTTCCCGCTGCCGCCGCGCCTCCTGAAACTTTTACTAAAATACTGGTCCCAGTTAAGAGTATTGTTCATGAGTCTGTTTCAGCCTTAAGCTTGTTGACAGAATTCCCTCCCCCTGATATTTCTCTTACCTCTTCTGTTACTCAGAGAGCTGAAATCCCTGCTTCTGAGTATAACCCTCTTTTCGTAATTCAGCCGTTGTTGCTGATGTCCCAGACACTTCTCCTCAAGCAACCACTTCAGAGATCAGCGTATCTGTTGTTGCTCCCTTAGTACAAGTACAGTCAGGGCCCTCCTTTTTGGAGGATCAGTGTTTCGATCTGAGTCTCCCTCTACCCCGGTTTTGTAAGCCTTCGTTCACCCTCTCACTGGTAGTTAAAAGTTCTCCAGCACCTCCAGGTTTAACCCTTGCCTTCTCTCTAGCTCCTATCGAGCCTGGCTGCCTGCCCTCCAATCTCCTGTAGTCTGTGAGATACCTGCAGTTCCTTTTTTTTGATCCCAAGACCCTTGCTACTGAGTCTTCCATAGAGTATGATGCCCTCACTAGGGATTCTCAGAAACCCAATTCAGAAACAAGCGCAATCTCCCCTAATCCTTAGAAGTACCTGGCCTGGTCCTTGCCTTTCACAAATTCCCCCTCCGAGACAAGCGCAATGTTCTCTGATCTTATTACAGTAGCTAGCTCATTTTCCTGCCTGTTCTCAATCACCCAGAGACAAGCAAGATGTCCCTTTTTTCCATTGGAAATCTAGCCCAGTTTCTTTCACGATTAGGCCACAGCCTATGGGATGACTAAAAATGACTTAAAGCTCCTCACGTTGGGAATAGCTTTTTTTCGTTCTAATCTTCCTATAACTCCACGCTTAGCCTTAAAGTCTGGATTGTCACCTCCTCAATAATACTGTTTCACGTTGATTCACTACAGTATTCGGGGTACCGCTACGGACAGCTGCCTGCTACCGCGAACTCAGGTGTATCGCACTGGAACTTTCGGTATTACCCGCTGTGTCCATTTTTTGAAAAGTTCTGTGTTCAATGGAGTTATATTTCACTGTTTTTCCACATATTTGGGGTACATCTATTGACTGTCTAACTCCTGTCGCAAAACAAGGGGTACTCTCAGGAAGGTTCTGTAGTCTACCGAAACAACAGGACCCTGTGTTTAAAACAGTCATATTCTGCATTGCTTCTCCTACAGTTACATGCTAGACCTTAGTACCTGGGACCTCCTCTCCTAAGTCAAGTTCATGTTCTCCGTTTTCTTTCTCTGCTTGTTGGAGGTACCCAGCTTAACTCCAAACTTCTATTCCCAAGGCCGATGCACCCCTTACCCGGCTTCCTGCTTTATCGGATAAGATCTTTTTCTCACCTTTCAAACAAAGTCTTTACTCCCGGTTTCTGTGCGTGGGCCTTAAGTGGCCTTTCTGGATTGCATTTGGTCTTTCTCTAAGACGAGACACCCATACTGGACCACCTTGCTTTACCTGAGGCGTCCGTCCCTGTTTCCTATGGTCCACTATGGATATGGACATGCTGTCCCCTACTGTTCCTTGATGCTTACTATGCCCTTCGCCCAAGGCCCATAACTTCGGATTTGTTTCTCTCTCTCCTAAATATCAGAGGCCAAAGGAGGTGGACCCTTCTTCAACTGCCCGTACCACGATCAAGAATTACATATACACTGCTACCAGACTCTCGCGAATTGCTTGGGATAGCAACCCGGCTTTGTATCAAAAGTACCGCGTCAAATCTTGCAGTGAACCCCCCCGCCACTAACCCTCGCTAACCACCACCCGAATTCCTTGGGACCTAAAGCTCTCACAGTTCTTTACGTGCTGATTTCACCAAAGCCCTTGCCTGCCCTGAAGGCCCAATGTAATTTGTGTCCGCAATCAGTGTCCTGTGTCCCGTACTCTTGGCCTATTACATGCACTGACACCTGGCTGCTGCCCTTGATGTCCCTATCCATCTCCTATCTCACTTTGGATTTCCAAGTCCCATGGTCCCTTTCTCATGTACAGAGAACTCGCGTGCCACCACTCTCCTTGTAGCACTCGCCAATGTACACCTAGGATTTTGGACCTAATTCTCACCTGAGACACTTCAGGAACAACTCAATGTCTCCCAACCTATGAATGGTCCTGTCCACCCAGGCTTCTCACCCAGAGGTGGTACTGAAGGAAGGCCAACAAATTGCAGGTTTTCAACGCTACCTTCCACCTAAGGATTTAGAGCAATTCATTCCCCCCCAGATCTATGAATGATCCTCTTCGCCCAGAGGTCTCACCTAAGGGGGGGAGGTGGGGGTAACTGTAAGGAATCCAGGTCTGCTTTTGCTTATAGCCTTCAGAACAGTGCAGCTTCTAAGTACTTTCTCTGGCAATCTATGAGCACCTGTGCTAGCTATCACTGCTGCCCTAGCCCGTGCTCCGTCATTGGAGGAATTCTCTCACACCTCCTCCGTGATTGGCTCCTGCCCTTTATATGCTGGGCTTTGGCACTGATCCAGTGCCGAGCATAATCCTTCTCTGGATGTAACTGTGTTTCGCCACAAGCCTCCTGGCTTGAATCATTTGGGTATTAACCTTTCTAGTTCTCGTTATTAGTTCCAAGAGGCCTGCTGCAACTCTCCACGCAGAGGCCTGAGTTCCTGTGTTACAGAGGCCTGCTTTACTCTCTCTATGCAGAGGCCTGTCTCCCTTGTTCCCGAGGCCTGCTGTTACTCTCTACGCAAGGCCTGTCTTCCAGTGTTCACAGAGGCCTGCGTTACTCTCCACGCAGAGAGGCTGATTTCCTGTGTTCCTCAGGTCTGCTGCTACACTCCACGCAGAGGCCGGTCCCGGACACCTGTGCTGAAGCATTGGTTTGCCAGCACTGGTTCCTGGTACCTGCTGCTTCTTCCTCCCCTAGCAGAGGTAACCTTTCCTTCCTGAGGCTTGCTGCTTCCTCCACGCGGAGGCCTGTTTTGGACCTCTTGTCTGAAGCGCTGGTTTTCCCCCCGCGCTGCCCTGCGGTGTTCCTCAGCCAGCCTGCTGTCTTCTCACAGACACCGGCGTCATGGGCCGAGCCGCCCCTCGTGTAGAGGTCACTCCCGCTCCTACGTTGAAGCAGGGAGCTCCTGTCTACCCGTTGCCTGCTTGAATAACGTCATGCTTGCTTCTCCAATCCTGACCTACTATGTACACTATGGATTTCGCACTCCGGATCATTCTGCGCAAACTAAGGTCGGTGATTATATAACCTACCTCAGCCCCGCGGCCCGGTCTGGGTTTGTGGCGAGCACAACCGTACAGTTGCTCGGCCCACACAAAACCAGACCGCGGCCGTGGGGGGGTTGGTAAATATTTACTGAACCTATGTCCAAGGCTGCGGACCAGTCCCTTTTTGAAAACCATACCTGTTTTAGAGACTGCCTCCGCCTGAAACTGCGGGCATGTGTGAAGGTTTAACCCTCCCGGAAAGACTGATTCGTATTGAACTCCTTACTAAAGCTACAGCCCTTAGAAGATGAAGCAGGCCCTGGCTCCCCAGCTGTACCCTTCTACTTCCACTATAGACTGGGAACTGTTGATCTGTAGGGTACTGGCCCAGCTCGTCATACGTTTCAATATGCTGTGCCTAGATTATCACAACCACTCCATTAGAGTACGGGACCCTCTCCTCGCTACCCTAACGCATGTTCTAATTACATCCACCCTCTTGGAACTAATAACGAGAACTAGAAAGGTTAATACCCAAATGAGACAAGCCAGGAGGCTTGTGGCTGAACACAGTAACGTCCAGAGAAGGATTATGCTCGGCACTGGATCAGTGCCAAAGCCCAGCATATAAAGGGCAGGGACCCAATCATAGGAGGGAGGTGTGAGAGAATTCCTCCAATGATGGAGCACGGGCTAGGGCAGCAGTGATAGTTAGCACAGGTGCTCATAGATTGCAGAGGGAGTAATTAGAAGCTGCTGTCACGCCTGTATGCCCGCAGACCTGGCAAGACCCCAGTACTGAGGTGGGAAGGGTATTACCACGCACCCACAGCAGTGAGAGCATGCCCGGAGTGTGGTATGGCGTTGCCGGGCCTGTTGAAAGATAATTAGTGATACTTGCAACGCCTTGGGAGTGCAAAGTAAGAATAGTGGGTTCCGTGCGCCAGAGTCCAGGGATCCAGAAGTCAGAGTAGTCAATTTTGTAAGCCAAAGTCCAGGTATACAGAGGTCAGCAAGGTAGAGTTCGTAAGCAGGGTTCAAGGGCAACAGAGAGCAGGGTAGTCCAGGATGAGCAGAGGTCAAACCAGGGAGATCCAGAGATAAGCAGGAGCAGGAACAAGCTGAAACACAGAGGAGAGCCAAGCATAGGACTGCACACACAGGGATAACAGAAGCTATGCAGAGCAATAATAGAAAGGACAAACAGGGGTTATAAAGGAGGGAACACCAATAGGAGAGAGAGGAGGAGCAGAAAGTGAAGTGAGAGACAGCAGGGATAGGTGAGGAGGAGAAGAGGAGGAGACAGGGTAACCAGTAAGGGAGATCACTTGCAGGGCATTGGAGGAGGAGTCAGGAGGCTTGAAACTCCTACAAGAGGAGCGTGTGCTCGCGCCCTCTGTAATCTGAGAGTGCACGCGCACAGGATGCGTCACGAGGCGCGCGGAGCGCCGCGCCCCGGGGACACACGCAGTGGAGGATGGAGGAATGGAGGAGACAGCCACCAGAGGTCAGGGGATAGGAGCAGATACCGAGGGGTGCAGAGAGTGGGGAACGCCACAGCAGGGACTTGGGGACCCCGCGGGTGCACGAGTCTTGCGGGGCGCTCGCCATGGTAACAGAACGGCGTCAGAGACTGCCGGAGAGGGACAGGTGTGTGTAAAAGAAGGGAGGCTGGCAGGGGAAGGGACAGAGAGGGAAGGTGAGCGTGTGACATCAGGAATACATGCAGGGGAAGGAATCCCCTGAACCGTCACAGCTGCACAGTTCTGCAAGGCTATAAGCAAAAGCAGAACCGAATTCCTTACACAGAGTTCCCCTTCCAAGGATGCCTTCCGATATGCGTTAGACCTTAGGAACCACCTTGACATAGTGGGCCATTTTTAGATGGAAAATCTTAGATGTGCTCAAAACAGTCAGGAGAGAAATTATAACCAAAATGCTTGCCATGAGGGAGTGATGTTGTTTTTACTTAGTTGTGAGAGTAAACTTCTAGCCAAATGGCATGGCCCATTTGAAGCCATCCGATGCACGGGAGAGGTGAATTATGAAATTCCCTACCTGGAAGGTGGAGAGATCTTTGTTCATCCACCCTATGGAAGGGGAAATGGATCTGGGTCCGCAGCCTCCACACACACCTTTGATGGCAACCAAATCCCTATGGGAAGTCAGTAACCTCAGCACAAAGACCGGACTTGTTGGAGGTCCTTAAAGAATTCAGGGATATTTTTTCTTATCTCCCAGGGAAGACAAATTTAGTTTTGCATATGATAGAGCCAGAGCCAGATGTGAAAGTATGTTCCCACCCCTACAGGTTGCCTTAAAGCTATAAAGCTTTTGTAGAGAAGGGGGTAGAAGAAATGCTAAATCAGGATGTGATCGTAGAATCATGCAGTGTTAGGTGTAGTCCAATAGTCGTGGTCCCTAAACCAGATGGAAATGTAAGGTTTTGTGTTGACCTCCGAACAGTAAATGCGGTATCCAGGTTTGATGCGTACCCGATGCCAAGGCTGGATGAATTGCTTAACTCTCTTTGATACGCAGAGTATATCTATGAAAAAACAGGATAGGTAGCGCTAACTGAATGTGCTGTATATATATAATACAGTAACCTAATATCTCGTTTTTAAGAAATATAGGTGGCTCCCTGTGATATCACTCTGACCCCCTGGTCAGAGAAACACTGTAATAACAAAGAATAGATATCTGTGGCGCCTAGCATATAATTACACGAAAAAAGGATATATATAGCCAGTACTGGTAGAAGTGCAGATCCCAGGATATCTCCAATAGGTGAAGTTTGTGCTTAAAAAAAACAAATGAAATGCATAGCATAATACTGTACAGTAACCATGACAGACACAACATATAACAAACAGCTGAGATTCCAAACAGGTGAACAAATTACATAAACATTTAATTAAAGGACATTGAAAAAATGACAAAATGGCACAAAATATACATATAATATTAAATGAGATAGGTCAAAACCGATATTTCTGCCGCAATGGTTAAAATGCCCACTCACCAGATGGATGATATGGGCAGGCAGTGGATAATTCATAGAGTATCCCCTCTCATCTGTGGCCTGGAACAGCTTGTTGCGATGATCCTTTGCATAATCTGCGTCCCACGCATCGGCTGGTATTTTCGGGCGGAGCGCCCCCCTTGACACGCTATTCCGAATGCATCCTTAGCCAGGGATCGACAGCAGCAGATTCGCCAATGGTGGAGTAAAGAGTCGTTTGAACCGCAACAGCAGATTCTTATAACAGCAAGCCACGATGGGGATAAGTAAAAACGGAAGTATAATCAGTAAGACCAGCCTACGTGTTTCAGAAGCGCTGCTTCCTTCTTCAGGGTTATAAGGATAGTGTCCCGAAATGTCCTTTATATAGGTAGTGAATTAAAAATCATTGTTACACCTGAATAAAGTCTTTGACATGCGCAATCGCAGGTAGAAAAAGTCCTGCACATGCGCATCGCAGATTGAAGACTGTTAGTAAATCTCAGCTGGTTAGACATACATATAATGAACAACGTGAAAACTAACAAACACAAATGCATTTAAACAGTAAATAACAAAAATATATAGTGAATATAAAGATATTAATAGATGTGTTGTGTATCCTAAATAATTATATATAAAAAATCTATAATTCTAATGTTTGGAAGATTACAATACTTCCTATAACTGCTTATGTTTTTTTAACCTGTAGCCAGGTCCCCCTCGCGCACTCGCCCCCTCCTTTGTCCCCCCCCTCGCGCACTCGCCTCCTCCTTCACCGTTGCGAGCGCGCGGTGTTGCTGTGCGGCCGGTTGCTAGGGAAGCGGGTCGGGCGGTTGCCGGGGACGCGAGCGGCGAGCAGGCCGGTTGCCGGGGACGCGATCGGGCCGTCGCTAAGGCCGCGATCGCGTTGCCACCGGCACGGCAGCTAGCGGAGCAGGGCGCCGCCATGACAGTTAGCTCGCGCATGCGCAGGATGCCAGCTAGCGCGGGAGGCCCCAGATAGCTCGCGCATGCGCGAGGATAGACGGCCAGCCCCCAGGGTGCATAGGGGCAGAGACACCTGACGCCAGGGAGCCAATAGGGCTGAGGGATTTGCCCGGGAAAGGAGAGATACTTTTCGCGGGGTTTTGCAGTGACACAGGCAGTCAGGATCCGGAACAGCTAGGGGTAAGAGGTGGATGCAGGGGTCAGTGACCCTCTGCATTAGGCCAGCAGCCCCCAGGCCCCCAGTTAGGTCCTGAGCCACTTAATAGCTTGTGGAGTATAGGGACAGGCCCTAGATAGGGACACTGACCCATTTATTGGTAGCTTAGTCAGGGACACAGTGCTAAAGCCGTGCGGCCCTGCGAGGTGGGTTCTGGGCTCAGAACACTATCAAAGACCCTGGGACTAGGTGATATTATCCGCGCTGGAATTCACCCAACGCGGTGTGGAGGACAACGTCGGATCGGGCGGAACTCCGGTGATATCGCGGTACCCGTGGCTGGAGCCCGGGCAGGTAACCTGCAACTCACGTGCACCAACCAGGCCTATCACCAGACATAGTGGCTGCGCAGTCACACATACATATGCAGACATTGGTATATGATTTTGGGAGTGCAAGACATTTGGGTGGGGGTTACTGGACACAGGGTGGGGTCACTCTGCGGGAGGTTAGCGTCCGCCGTGACACCTAGAGGTGGTAGCGTCCGCCGTGACGCCTAGAGGTGTTAGCGTCCGCCGTGACGCCTAGAGGTGGTAGCGTCCGCCGTGACGCCTAGAGGTGGTAGCGTCCGCCGTGACGCCTAGAGTGGTTAGCGTCCGCCGTGGCGCATGTGTTGAGATGTAATGTGATAAGTTGCTGCATGTAGTAAAGTCAATAGTTATATAGAGCTGTCTGTGTGGTCATTGTGTATTGTCCTGCGAGGAACTACTCCCCCTCTGGTGGGAGCCATCGCAGGTGGAGGCGCTGCATCATTAGTATTGTAATACATTGCCCCAGGTTCCCTTAGCGGATGCTCAGCCTTCTGTGAGCCAACTGGTATTGCACCACGCACCCCCTTGGTAACATTGCATGTTCCCTCCACGCACGCGGTATATGCGATTGAGTGGGGTGATATGACCGTTACATTTGGAGGCGCTGCTGAGAGCTTAGACCTGGGGTGCCCTATTCAAAACCAACTCACCAAAAATCAGCATCATGGTAATTCCCTCACGTCAAGAGGTCCACGCGTGGGCCACCACCGTCCGTGAACCACCTAGACATGTGGTTGCAGTAGGGAACGTCCCGGCGTTAGTACCTGAAACTGACATCCGGAACTCACTGAGCAAACTCTTAGGCGCAGATAGAATATGGTACCGTGGCAGGGTGTTCGACTCTACTTATCACTTGAGTGCACTACTATTCACCGTATGCCGGGACATAGGCCCTGAAGCGGCCCCGAATATTCTAATAGCCCCCGAGTGCCCACCAGAAGGATACCCCCTTATATACTCGGACTTGCCAGTAATACGGGAAATGTTCTCGCTCAGAGCCCCTCCTCAAGATCCCGACAAACCGTCCACCAGTACCTGGACGCCACTTACCCCCGTGTCCAGTACCCCAAACCGGGTTGACCGTCCCCAACCCAAAGTCTCCTTTACCCCAAGCGGCCTCCCGGACGCCAGTAGTTGGGCTGACAGTCCTCCCTCTCCACCCGACACCGTACCCCGCGAGGTAAACTCTCGGCCTATCGGAGAGAGAGCAACGAACGAAGGTTCCATAATGGGGGTGACGCTACCCCAATTCGTAGAAGCCCTCACTGTGGCATCCCAGTCTCAAAGTTATAGGAAGCTTAAGGCCTTCTCTGGAGTACTTCCAATACCCCAGGGGGAAGAAGGAATAGACCTGTGGAGGGAGAATGCAGTAAAAGTAGTAGAGGAGTGGTCGTGCACTGACACTGTAAGCGGCAGCGTATTATGGAATGCCTCAGACCCCCTGCGTCTACTATGTTGACCATCCACAGGGACCAACACCCAGAGTTGACAGCGTTGGAAATGGTGGCGTTCCTGTTGGAGGCGTACGGACTAGCAGAAGACGAAGGAGCGCTCTGGACGAAGTACTTCCGTCTTTATCAGAAGGAAGGAGAGGACCTGTCGGCTTTCATCCACCGCCTACAGCTGGTCCTCGGGGTCCTACTCAATCGTAAGCTGGTCTCCGCATCGGGGATGGATGAAGCTCTCCATAAACAGTATCTGCGGGGATCAAGCCCCACTCACCCCATAGCCAACATGCTCCGCAGCAAGATAATGGACGGGGGCCCCTACAAGTTCACCGAGTTGCTGCGGCAAGTGAAACTACAGGAGGCTCATGTTATGCTACACTCCACCGCTACACCTAAGAGCTCCTCTGCCTCCAAAGGAAAGGGCTCTACGGAAAAGAAGGAAGAGTCTACTGCCTTGTCCAAAGGGTACAAACCACGACCCCCCGACCGACCACCTTCCCCATCCATGAGTCGCCCGGAAAGCCGCCCAGTGGTATGCTATAACTGCGGCAAGAAGGGCCACGTAATCCGTAATTGCCCAGAAAAGGAAGTTCACCCTGAGGAACACCCTTCCGATAGAGGAAAATCAGCCCGATCTATGGTCTGCAGTGTACCAATGGCAGAAGCTGACCTCGAACTCACTCATTCTGGAACTGGAACCCCGGATGCCCCTTCTGACGCCGGCCCCAGTGATGACGCCCCATCCGGTGAAGCTTGCAGTCAAGTGGGCCCTGCGGCCATCGTGCCCGTGGTACTAGAAGGGATATACGCCTCGGCCCTATTGGACACAGGGTCACAAGTAACCATAATATATCGCAGGTTTTATGATCAGCACCTTCAACACTGCCCACTAAGGCCGGCCGAACATATGAAGGTTAGGGGGTTAAGTAATGAAGACTACCCCATCGATGGGATTGTAAAGGTCCAACTGGACATACTCCAACTGAACACCGGCAAGAAGCACCCCATGCAGGTAGCGGCCATGGTATGCCCGGAGCCCCAAGACCATTGCAAGTACCCAATCATCTTGGGAACCAATGCAGACATAGTGCAAGCTATAATCCGAGCCTACTTGAGAGAGACCAACGAGTTGCCGCTGGCCGATTCGCTCCTAGACCCCATCTTACGAGAAGAATGCCACCGGGTGTATGCATTGGAGCGTCATGGGGACCTCTACAATCGTCAACGAGGACTGACGACCATATTACCAGGGGGAGTGCAAAAGATGGCCGTCTGGTGTTGTTATCCCGACCGAGACCAGAACGACCAACTGTTCTCGCTGGAGAGTGAGCCTGAAGAAGAAGAGGTTCAGCGAGGGTATAGAATACTACCCGAAGTGAGGGAATGGACGGCTAAGATCCCTATTCGAACCCACGTATATGTGCAGAATCTCTCCCCCTTTCCGATGGAGTTTGATGTCGACCAGAAGTTGGGATGCATATATCCGGTCAGCCCGGTGGGAGCCACACCTCAGGTGAAGGCGGCGGCCGCGCACGAGCGGATAGTCGATCTGGACTTCAACTTCGGCGAATCGACACTGTCCACAGAGTGGAAAAAAACGGTTGACCACCCAGCTGATGCAATGACGACATGTGTTCTCCACGAGCGAGATGGATGTGGGGTGCAGCCGCAGTGCCCAACATACCATTCGGATGAGTGATGCCACACCGTTCCGGGAACGTTCTCGTCGCCTTGCCCCTCGGGATGTGGACGATGTGAAAAACGCCATCCAAGACATGGAAACCGCTGGGATTGTGACGGAATCACGAGGACCTTATGCGTCGCCCATAGTGGTGGTGCGGAAAAAGAACGGGTCCGTACGACTGTGTATCGACTATCGGACACTGAACAACCGCACGATCACGGATCAATACAACCTTCCGCGCATTGAAGAGATCCTGAATGCGCTGAATGGGAGTCACTGGTTTAGCGTGCTGGACCTCCGATCAGGGTACTATCAGGTGCCCATGACGGCGGAAGACCAGGAGAAAACGGCTTTCGTCTGCCCCCTGGGATTCTATCAATTCACCCGTATGCCCCAAGGTATTTGTGGGGCGCCTGCTACGTTCCAAAGGTTGATGGAAAAGACTATCGGGGACATGATTCCCCGGGAGTGCCTGGTGTACCTGGACGACATCATCGTCTTCGGAAGGACTCTGGAAGAGCACGAAGAGCGGTTGTTTAAGGTGATCGATCGTCTGGGAAACGAAGGGTTGAAATTGTCCCTAGACAAGTGCCGATTTTGCCATACCTCGGTGACCTACGTGGGGCACATCGTGTCCGCCAAAGGGATCGCCACCGACCCTGCCAAGGTAGAGGCCATGGTGAACTGGCCTCGCCCAGAGAACGTCACAGAGCTGCGATCCTTCCTGGGGTTCTGTGGGTATTATCGCCGCTTCGTGGAAGGGTACTCGAGCAAGGCTAAACCCTTGAACAATCTGTTGAAGATATACCCTTCCGAGACCGGGAAGAAGGCTGTACCAGCCCGCCAACCGTTTGGTGACAAATGGACCTATGAGTGTGAGCAGGCCTTCCTGAAGCTGAAGAAGTGTCTGACCGAAGCGCCTGTACTTGCTTATGCGGATCCCGAACAGCCTTACGTCCTGCATGTGGATGCTAGTCTAAATGGACTAGGCGCGTCCTGCACCAGAAGCACCCGGAGGGCCTGCGGCCGGTAGCTTACATCAGCCGAAGCTTGACACCCAGTGAGCAGAGATACCCCGTCCACAAGTTGGAGTTTCTGGCTCTCAAGTGGGCGATCACCGAGAAGCTCCACGATAACTTGTACGGTGTCACCTTCGAGGTAAGGACGGATAACAACCCCCTCACGTACATCAATACGTCGGCCAAACTAGATGCAGCAGGCCACCGATGGCAGGCCGCCCTCAGTAACTACAGCTTCTCCTTGAAGTATAAGCCGGGGCCATTGAATATTGGGGCGGACGCCCTCTCCCAAAGACCAGGACTACTCGCTACCCCCGATGATGAGGAATGGGAAGAACTTCCCGGCCCCGGAGTGCGGGCTATGTGTAAAACTGCAGCCATAGTTAATGACCAAGTGGCCTTCTCCGAGTTACGAGTGATCGACTCTTTGGGATGCCAGTGTAGAAAACTATATGGGTCCTATTGGTGTCTAGGGTGGGAAAAACCAAAGGATATTAGTATGTGTAGAGAACAGCTGTGTGTGCGTACATATCGGCACATATAAGCCCCATTATGTACAGCCATGGCCTATAAGTACCTCATGGGAAGAGAGTTCCTTGTGTCAGTAAGACTCATCAAATTTCGGATTTCGCTCTCTTTTTTAGTAACCGCACCCGCTAGAGAGTGTCCTCCCGAACAGTTGCAATAAATTTGTATTCATTGCAACAGTCTCTCTTTCGGTGTTTTTAGATTGCCTTTGAGTCAATTTGCAACCTCAGATGGAATCGGTCTCTTATGGCCAGAGTCGAGAAATGTCGCGCGACGAGGACTGTCTCTTGGTTCCGCGTTTGTGTGGGATGCTGTTGCGAGCGGTTCATTCTCTTTGTTTAGAGTAGAGAAAGAGGAAGGTTTTAAGCCCCTGCCCCGCGCCACTCACACCTCTCATCTCAACCGTATTTAGTAGCAGAGCAAGCAAGCAATATCAGCCCAATCAGCAACCCAATAGCATAGCAGCATGGCTCAACAGGCCCTGCGCATTTCATGGGAAACTGAATAAGGTACAACGATATTGCTCACGAGATTATGCTATTGCTTTGAGGAACAGAGGTGCCTTCTTCTGGGTGACGCTTCTTCCGATTTTGATATTCTTTCTCAAGAGTTCCTGTTTGGAATTTCGGTAGATAATTTGTATTTTGTCCGTTTTTATATGCATTGCTCAGGTTTTGCATCTTGCGTCCGCAATGGTTTTTTGGGGGCGTCTCGGTTTCGTTCGTCCTGGGTTCGTCGTCCCCATTCAGTTGTACGTGCTGAATACTTTAAACAAATAACAACTAACTCCTCACTCATAATATTCTTTGAGATTTTGGAGTTGCCTGTATGATAATAAGGGTTGCTTCAGGAAGGAAGACCCTGTTGGCATGCAAAGCAGTCTGTAAATCCTGGTTTCTTGTATCTGCCCTGGAAGATGGGTTTAGTTCCCCCTGGGCGATCCATTGCATAGGGCTCGCTAGGTGTGTGTTATATGTGACCAAACACCAAAGTCACCCCAAGGTACCTACCACCCCACCCACCCTGTCGCTTGTCTCTTTCGTTGTATTCACGAGGAGATAACTCACTTCTTCTTTGGTATTCTGGCTGTGTGGCTTTGTGAATTTGCTGGTCTAACCATTTGCGGTATAAATTATTAATCCAAACCCCAAAATCCACGGTTATAAATCTGATCTGCAACTCCTCACAAGGCCTCAGCTCATCAAATCCGTTAACCTCACTCAATGCTTTAATTAAATATTTAAATTAATTTAATAATCCCCTGTTAATCCCCCGGGGTATCTGTCCCTGGCGGTGTCGGAGGGAGCATATCCGAGTTGTATCTATGGCTTGCAGCTGAAGATGGTTTGCATGTTGGTTGGTGTGTGTCGGTGGAAGCTAGCTGTTGTCCCTGTCCCTCTAAAATAGCTGGCTCTGTCCTGTAGGTTTGTTGCGGTATAAAAAAAATAATAAGAGATATGTAGTTGGTTGTTCTTTATAGTATGGGGGTGTCTAGGAAATGTACTTGCTACTTCATCTGGGGATGGGGGGGGTGAGTTGAGGTTTGATGTGGGTTGGAACGTATTTTAGTGTCAAGAAATGTAGAAGAGTAGAATCCTGTTTCGCCAGAGTCCAAATCAGGAGGATGGTCATCGGATGTAGCGAAGGTATAGACGGGGTTTTCAAGTGACATGGTGGAAAGACCAGCTGCACCCTTGTCCTCCATTCCCAGGTTTTCTTTTTGCGCCAACGATTTGTATACTGTGGCGCCCTCCCGAGTACCACAAGTACTCCCCCATCACCACCCACCACAAGTGTATAAGGGCGGCGATACCTGTCTGTTCCCCCCCGGCCCCACGATCCCGTTGTCTTGGGAGGTATGTGTCCATTTTCCAAATATATATATAATTATATATATATATTATATATATAATATATATATCGTAATAACCGTTTTTTGCGCGTTTTTCCGAACACAAACCCCATACATTCTCCTTGCTCCTCTTTTTTCTTTTCTTCTCTGGGGCCCTGTTATGTGATTATTAATAAATACAACACAAAATTACAAAAAATTTAAAACCCCCTGGCGAGTACATATTGGCTCCAACCAAGCAGCCAATCAGCACAATAGAACTCGATTTTATACTAGAATAATCTATGTGGCGAGTATTTTTTGTGTGGCGAGTGTAATGTTTTTGGTGATTTTGTCAAACAACCGACTGTAATATATTATATATATATATGAAACAAAAAGAAGGGAAGAGAACGGGGATAAGACGGGGACGGGGCGCTCGCTGGGGGGGGTACGGCGGCTCGCTTCCTCATATTATAATACAATACTGTACATAGATATATAATTTATTGATAAAATGCTGCTAGATTACAACACTTTCAAGTCGATATAAAAAGGTCATAATCATGGTTTAAAATGATCTTGTGCATCAACAACCTCCCCCACCAAAACCATCACAACCCCTCAAATCACCATCACACGCTCACCGTGGATCAGGTCACGGCCTTATTCCATTCCATCTTGTGCTGTGGGATTTGATCCACGGTGTTGGGGGCACGTGGGGGGGTCTGGTAATGCTCGGGTCTCCTGTGTGGCTGACGGGCGCAGGAGGGACCGGTTTCGGGGGCGCGCGACGGGGGGGGGGAGATCAATCACTCAATAGCCTTGTGTTGTGCTTGTGCGGGCGTCCCCCTCTCTCCCCTCTTCTCGCCGGTGCCTTTTTTTTCTTTCCCGCGGTGCCGCCTTTTCCCTTTCGTCCCGACTCTCCCGCATGAGTACAAACGAGACGGGACCACGGTCAGGGCATTCTTTCAATCTCTCTCTTCCTGGTATTCAAAAAGTCTCCCAAGGTCAAGTCCTCAAGTCTCTCGCGATGCTCTTGGTCAAACCGGGTAGTCAAAAAAAAAAAAAGAAAAAAAGTAAAGGAAAAAATAGGAAAGATGTAAAGAATTATCAAAAGATGAATAAGCTATCCGCTTCTCTTTAGAGGTGTTTTGCAGAGGGTCATTCGTCCTACTATCTCCCAGCCCTCTCCCCCCCTTCCCCCCCTGGCGCCTGGATCTCCCTTTTTCCTGCGTTTCTCCTCTAGGGCTCGGGCGCGCCCTTTGCCTTCTTCCCTTTTTCGCTGCCTTCTCATTTCCCCAGGAACTGGGCGCCCCCCGTCGCACCCTCGCCCCCCTCCTCTCCCTGCACTCTCCCCTTCTTCCACGTCCGTTCCCTCCAGGTCCAGGCAACAGTTCCATAAGCCAACAAGCCCTGCACTGCTCCAATACAGGAATGATTGCGCCAAGTATGACGAATGATACTCGATGTATTAAGGCTCAATATTGATTCTCTTTCCCCTACTCGTTTCGTCGCTTCAATGCGACTTCCTCAGGGGTTACAACTACTGTTGGAGAACCACATATAATAGCAAATACTGATTAAATGCGTCAAGGCACATGGGTAGAAACTTAGATCATTAACTTCTGGGCTTGGGTGGGGGGTGAAACATGGAAAAACATTAGGTTGAGAAAAAATTGACAATTACCTATGAAACAATACTAAAGTGAGAGTTATAAAAACATACTATATGATAAAAAAATTGCAAATTTATACATGAAGAAATAATTATTTAATATGTGTAGTAATGTAAAAAACATTCAATAAAGTGATAAGATATACATGTATAAAATAGATGATAGCATATGCTATAACAATGGACATAAACTAAGTGTCCACACGGTATTAGTATGTTGTTAGGGGCCTTTCAAGATCAGCCTGATCTAATTCAAGGCAAGGTACTAATACCTTAACACAACAATAATTCCTATGTCGTGGTCCGTCCTCTAAAGTCTCTCCTAAGGCCCGGGCCATAGAGGGGTATTGAGTTCCAGCTGCGCTGACGCTGAGGCTCACCTGCTGAAATCCTGCGCTGATGTCATGCCCATGCGGAGGCGAAGGGCTCAGCAGGCGCGATCGGAGGCGGGGGAGACTGAGGAGGCGGCTCGTGACGACACTCGGCCAATCGCCCCGCGACGCACTGACGTCGGCGCCGTGACGTTGATGCACTCCACGCTGATTGCCATGTTTTTCTCATTCGCCGACAGCCGCTGAAAAACGCTTGGCCGCTCGGCTGAAAACTCCAGCGCCTCACACTCCTTGCGGACGCTCGCGTGAGCCCCCTCTAAAGGCATCCTCATTGGGATGCAGGGGCGTCAGGCAACGGCCTGTCCTTCATGACTGACGCGGCCTAAGTCTGATTCCCAGTGTCTAATGTCCAACACTCTGGTCTCGTTGGGCTCACGGGACCATACACTTCCCTGTACACACATCCTCGATTGTGAGCCCCTTGTGTCGCGACTCTAAACACCCTTCTCAAAATTTGTTCGTGCCGTTCTGATTGGGGTTTTGTATAAAAATCATCTGATCTGGAGGTAATCGGGGATAACTTCTTTATTTGGATAGCTTTAAGGATTTAATTTGTCCAAACGATTGTATGTATTTCTACCCCTGCAGATCCTAAGACGGGTTTATCCCCGCTTGATCCAATTGAAGAGGTTCTTGCTATTCAGCCCTGGAGCGGAATCTGGTATTGACCGCAATTGTGGGTCATCATTGGAACCTTTGGTATCAGTGGCAGCTAAATTTTGTGGCCTCCCAAACTCTTAATGAATTAACCATGGTCTGTAGCGGATACTGCTGCGGCCGAGTTTATTCGAGCATTTGCCCGTTCTCGGCCGCAGCAGTAACCTGGCGCGCGCCGGAGGGTGCCGGGCGCGCGCCGAAGCAGCGGAAGAGCGCCCGCCCTCCGCCCTCGATCCTGGGCGCTCTCCCCTCCTGCTGCGGGTCCCCGCGAACCCCGCTTCCCCGTCCCCCACAATCCGTGGGGACACCAGGCTCCCTCGTGGGAACCCTGGACGCGCGTGCGGGTGCGCGGCACCCGAGACGCGTTGACCGCGCATCCGGTGAGCCGGCACTGCTGAGGTAGTGGCGGCAGCACCCGTGGGCTCCCCCGGCTTGCGGTGCTAGCCGTGCTCGAATTAACGTGTCGGTAGTGTATATTGGTGTGTATACCTTTTTACTATCTCTGGGCGTGTACGTTATCAACCAGTATTACCTCTCTGGGCGTGTATGTGTATACCGAGTATTACACCTCTGGGCGTGTATTGTATACGGTATTACCTCTCTGGATGTGTATGTGTATAAACCAGTATTACCTCTCTGGCGTGTACGTGTATACCAGTATTACCGCTCCTGACTGGCGTGTACGTGTATACCAGTATTACTTCTCTGGGCGTGTATGTGTATACCAGTATTACCCTCTCTGGGCGGGTATGTGATGCCGTATTACCTCTCGGGCGTTACGTGTATACCATATTACTTCTCTGGGCGTGTACGTGTATACCAGTATATTACCTCTCTGGGCGTGTATCTGTATAACCGGTATAACCTCTCTGGCGTGTATGTGTTACCAGTATTACCCTCTCTGGGCGTGTACGTGTATACCGATTTTCCTCTCTTGGGCGTGTATGTTATACCAGTAATTCCCTGGCGACACACTTTATTCGAGCTCGGCTAGTCCCACGAATTCGGGTTATACCCGGTGTATTGAGGTTTTGTGACTGTTTTCTCTGCCCGACGTGCATTGGGTTATTTTCCGGCAGGGATTGAAGCATTTTATTCCCGTTGGCTCAATACTCTGCACAGTACATATATATATACTGCATTACAATTCATGAATTTATGCCATCTGGTAGACACGCGAAGCATTGCAGCCATTAAATCCTAATCATTATCCTTTAAACAGATCACCGCCCATCATCCAGGCATGGAACCCGGCTGGGAAGGCAAATGCACGGTGGCTTTGTCAGAGGTGGGGAGCGGCGCATTCAGGTATCTGCCAGTACATACCGGGTATTTGCTCGAATAAAGTGTGTCGGTGCAGTACTTCTCGGGCGTGTAACGTGTATACCGATATTTCCTCTCTGGACATGTATGCTGTATACCCGTATTACCTCTATGGGCTTGTATTGTGATACCTGTACCTACCTCTCTGGTGTGTATGTTATAACCGGGTGACCTCTCTGGGTGTATTGTGTTACCGGTAATTCCACTCTCTGGTTTGTGTAACGTTATACCTCTCTGGCGTGTGTTTACCGTATTACCTCTCTGGGTTGTATGTGTATACCGGTATTACCTCTCGGGTTTAATGTATACCGTATTACCTTGGGCTGTATTATCAGGTATTACCTGCTCTGGGTGTGTATGTCTATACCGGTATTCAATCCTCTCTGGGCGTGGTATGTGTATACCGGTATTACCGTCTCTGGTTGTGTATGTGTATACCGGTATTACCTCTCTGGGCGTGTATGTGTATCCAGGTATTAACCTCCTGGTCGTGTATGTGTTACCTATATTTCCTCTCTGGCGTGTATGTGTATACCGTATTTCCTCCTCTCTGGGCGTGTATGTGTATACCGTATTACCTCTCTGGGCTTGTATGTGTATACCTATATTTCCTCTCTGGACGTGTAATGTGTATACCAGTATTACCTCTCTGGGTGTATGTGTATACCTTATATATTACCTCTCGACCATGTGTATACTGGTATTAAACTCTGTGGGCGTGTATGTGTATACAGTGTTTAACTCTCTGGCGTGTATGTTTATACGCGTATTACCTCTCTTCTGGACATGTATGTTATACGATATTAACTCTCTGGCCATGTACGTGTCTACTGGGTATTACCTCTCTGGACGTGTATGTTGTAATACAGTATTACCTCTCTGACATGTTAGGTGTACGGTATTACCTATCTAAGCGTTTGTGTATACGGTATTACCTCTCTGGGCGTTTCTGTGTATCCGTATTACCTCTCTGAGCGTGTATGTGTATACCGGTACCTACCACCCTCTGTGTGCGTGATGTGGAATACCGGTATTAACCTCTCTGGTGTGTCTTGTACAAACCATATTACCTCTTTCTTGGCGAGAGTATGTGTATCCAGTATTACCTCTCTGAATGTAATGTGTGTTACCGGTGTTCTCATGCTCTATGGCTTGTACCGTGTATACCGGTATTAACCGTCTCTGGGCGTCTATGTGTATACCGGTATTACCTCTCTTGGCGTCTATGTGTATACCGGTATACTTCTTACTACTCTTGGCGTGTCTGTGTATGCACGTTTACCACTCTGGGCCGTGTATCTGTATACCGATATACCTCTCTGGGTGTGTCGTGTATCTGGTATTACCTCTCTGGACATGTGTTTTACAGGTATTACATCTGTGGCTGTATGTGTACACCGGTATTACCTCTCTGGACGTGTATGTGTATACCATATTACCTCTCTGGACATGTATGTGTATACAGGTATACTTCGTAACCTCTGGGCGTGTACGTGTATACAGTATTAACTCTCTGGCGTGATTGGTATACCGGTATTTCCTCCCTGGGCTTGTATGTGTATACCGTATACCCTCTCTGGGGTGTATGTATATACCGGTATCTACCTCTCTGGCGTGTATTGTACACCGGTATTACCTCTCTTCGGACTTTGTATGTGTATACCGGTATTACCATCCTGGCGTGTAGTGTATACCGGTTTACCCTCTCTCTGGACATGTATGTGTATACCGTATTACCCTCTCGTGCGTTATGTGTATCCGTATTACCTCCTGGGCTTGTATGTATAGACCGGTATACCTCTCTGGGTGTGTATGTCTAGAACCGGTATTACCTCTCGGGCGTGTATGTGGTATACCGGTATTAACCTCTCTGGGGTGTGTATGTGTATACCGGTATTTACTCTCTGGCGTGTATGTGTATACCAGGTATTAAAAAACTCTCTGGGCGTGTATGTGTATACCTATATTTCATCCTCTCTGGCGTGTTATGGTGTTATACCGGTATTTCCTCTCTGGGGCGTGTATGTGTATACTGTATTACCCTCTCTGGGCTTGTATGGTATACCTATATTTCCTCTGGGACGTGTATGTGTAAACCAGTATTACCTCTCGTGGGTGTATGTGTATACTTATTACCCTCTGGACATGGTGATACTGGTATTAACTCTGTGGGCGTGTATGTGGTATACAGGTTTTAACCTTGGGCGTGTATGTTATACCGGTTTAACCTCTCTGGCAGTATGTGTATACAGATATTAACTCTGGCATTACGTGTATACGGTATTACCTCTCTGGGACGTTTATTGTATACCAGTATTACCTACTCTGGCATGTATAGTGTGTAGGTATTACCTATCTACGCGTTATGTGTATACCGGATATTACCTCTCTGGGCGTTTCTGTGTATACCGGGTATTACCTCTGGGCGTGTATACAGTAATACTCTCTGGGCGTGTATTGATACCGGTATTACTCTCTGGAGTGTGTTTGCACCATATACTCTCTGGGCGTGTTTGTGTATACCAGTATTTACCTCTCTGGAATGTATGTGTTATACCGGTGTTACTATGCTCTGGCGTGTACGTGTATTACCGGTATTACCTCTCTGGGGTTAGTGTAATACGCGTATTACCCTCCTGGGCGTCTATGTGTTACCGGTATTACTACTCTTGGACGTTGTCTTGTATCACGTATTACCACTCTTGGGGTGTATTGTATACCTATATTACCTCTCTGGGTGTGTTGTGTATACTGGTATTACCTCTCTGACATGTTTTACAGGTATTAACTATGTGGGCTTGTATGTGTACACCGGTATCCTCTCTGACTGTAGGTGATCGTATTACCTCTCTGGACATGTTATGTGTAACAGTATTAACACTCTCTGGACGTGTACGTGTA
The DNA here is from genome assembly GCA_036426205.1 of Ascaphus truei. Classification (NCBI taxonomy): domain Eukaryota; kingdom Metazoa; phylum Chordata; class Amphibia; order Anura; family Ascaphidae; genus Ascaphus; species Ascaphus truei. Next base: position 30,589 of record WSYH01001234.1, on the reverse strand, counting down.
TACAGGTATTAACTCTCGGGGTGTTGTGCGGTATCCTTGGTTTTGGTTACTCCGGTTATACCTCTCTGGGGGTGTATGTATATCGGTAATTACCTCTCTGGGCGGTATGTGTATCACCGGTATTACCTCTCTGCGTGACGTGTATGTTATACCGGTATACCTCTCTGGGCGTGTATGTGTTACCCCGGTTTTACACTCTCTGGACGGTATTGTATTACCGTATTATTGACCTCTCGTGTGCGTTATGTGTATACCGTTATACCTCTTACCTCTCTGGGCGTGTATGTGTTACCAGTGTAGCCAGGTCCCCCTCGCGCACTTGCCCCTCCCTTGTCCCCCCCCCCTCGCGCACTCCTCCTCCTCCTTCACATCCCGTTGCGAGCGCGCGTGTTGCTTGTGCCGGTTGCTAGGGAAGCGGGTCGGGGGTTGCCGGGACGCGAGCGGCGAGCAGGCGGTTGCCGGGGACGCGATCGGGCCGTCGCTAAACCGCGATCGCGTTGCCACCGGTCCGGCGGCTAGCGGAGCAGGGCGCCGCCATGACAGTTAGCTCGCGCATGCGCAGGATGCCAGCTAGCGCGGGAGGCCCCTGATAGCTCGCGCATGCGTGAGGATAGACGGCCAGCCCCATGGTGCATAGGGGCAGAGAACACCTGACCCAGGAGCCAATAGGGCTGAGGGTTTGCCCGGGAAAGGAGAGATAACTTTTCGCGGGGTTTTGCAGTGACACAGGCAGTCAGGATCCGGACCAGCTAGGGGTAAGAGGTGGATGCAGGGGTCAGTGACCCTCTGCATTAGCCAGCAGCCCCAGGCCCCCAGTTAGTCCTGAGCCACTTAATAGCTTGTGGAGTATAGGGACAGGCCCTAGATAGGGACACTGACCCCATTTATTGGTAGCTTAGTCAGGGACACAGTGCTACAGCCGTGCGGCCCTGCGAGGTGGGTTCTGGGCTCAGAACACTATCAAAGACCCTGGGACTAAGGTGATATATCCGCGCTGGAATTCACCCAACCGTGTGGAGGAAAACGTCGGATCGGCGGCGGAACTCCGGTGATATCGCGGTACCCGTGGCTGGAGCCCGGGCAGGTAACCTGCAACTCACGTGCACCAACCAGGCCTATCACCAGACATAGTGGCTGCGCATTCACACATACATATGCAGACATTGGTATTGATTTGGGGATTGCAAGAACTTTGGGTGGGGGTTACTGGACACAGGGGGGGGTCCTCTGCTCGCGGGAGGTTACGTCCGCCGTGACGCCTAGAGGTGTAGCGTCCGCCGTGACCCTAGAGGTGGTAGCGTCCCGCGTGACGCCTAGAGGTGGTAGCGTCCGCCGTGACGCCTAGAGGTGGTAGCGTCCGCCGTGACGCCTAAGTGGTTACGTCCGCCGTGGCGCATGTGTTGAGATGTAATGTGATAAGTTGCTGCATGTAGTAAAGTTAATAGTTATATAGAGCTGTCTGTGTGGTTCATTGTGTATTGTCCTGCGAGGAACTACTTCCCCTCTGGTGGAGCCATCCAGTGGAGGCGCTGCATCTTAGTATTGTATACATTGCCCCAGGTTCCCTTAGCGATGCTCAGCCTTCTTGAGCCAACAGGTATTGCACAACGCACCCCCTTGGTAACATTGCATGTTCCCTCCACGCACGTGCGGTATATGCGATGGGTGGGGTGATATGACCGTTACATTTGGAGGCGCTGCTGAATCTTAGACCTGGGGTGCCTATTCAAAACCGAATCACACACAAAATCAGCATCATGGTAATTCCCTCACGTCAAGAGGTCCACGCGTGGGCCACCACCGTCCGTGAACCCCCTAGACTGTGTTTGCAGTAGGGAACTTCCCGGCGTTAGTACCTGAAACTGACATCCGGAACTCACTGAGCAAACTCTTAGGCGCAGATAGAATATGGTACCGTGGCAGGTTGTTCGACTCTACTTATCACTTGAGTGCACTACTATTCACCGTATGCCGGGACATAGGCCCTGAAGCGGCCCCGAAATTCTAATAGCCCCCGAGTGCCCACCAGAAGGATACCCCCTATATACTCGTCTGGCCAGTAATACGGGAAATGTTCTCCGCTCAGACCCCCTCCTCAAGATCCCGACGAACCTTCCACCAGTACCTGGACGCCACTTACCCCCGTGTCCAGTACCCACCAAACCGGGTTGACCGTCCCCAACCAAAGTCTCCTTTACCCCAGCGGCCTCCCGGACACCAGTAGTTTGGGCTGACAGTCTCCCTCTCACCCACACCGTACCCCGCGAGGTAAACTCGTCGCTATCGGAGAGAGAGCAACGAACGAAGTTCCATAATGGGGTGACGCTACCCCCAATTCGAGAAGCCCTCACTGTGGCATCCCAGTCTCAAAGTTATAGGAAGCTTAAGGCCTTCTCTGGAGTACTTCCAATACCCCAGGGGAAGAAGAATAGACCTGTGGAGGGAGAATGCAGTAAAAGTAGTAGAGGAGTGGTCGTGCACTGACACTGTAAAGCGGCAGCGTATTAGGGAATCCTCACCCCCTGCGTCTACTATGTTGACCATCCACAGGGACCAACACCCAGAGCTGACAGCGTTGGAAATGGTGGCGTTCCTGTTGGAGGCGTACGGACTGCAAAGAACGAGGAGCGCTCTGGACGAAGTACTTCCGTCTTTATCAGAAGGAAGGAGAGGACCTGTCGGCTTTCATCCACCCCTACAGCTGGTCCTCGGGGTCCTACTCAATCGTAAGCTGGTCTCCGCATCGGGGATGGATGAGCTCTCCATAACAGTATCTGCGGGGATCAAGCCCCACTCACCCCATAGCCAACATGCTCCGCAGCAAGATAATGGACGGGGGCCCCTACAAGTTCACCGAGTTGCTGCGGCAAGTGAAACTACAGAGGCTCATGTTATGCTACACTCCACCGCTACACCTAAGAGCTCCTCTGCCTCCAAGGAAAGGGCTCTACGGAAAAGAAGGAAGAGCTACTGCCTTGTCCAAAGGTTACAAACCACGACCCCCCGACCGACCACCTTCCCCATCCACGAGTCGCCGGAAAGCCGCCCAGTGGTATGCATAACTGCGCAAGAAGGGCCACGTAATCCGTATTGCCCAGAAAAGGAAGTTCACCCTGAGGAACACCCTTCCGATAGAGGAAATAATCAGCCGATCTATGGTCTGCAGTGTACCAATGCAGAAGCTGACCTCGAACTCACTCATTCTGGAACTGGAACCCCGGATGCCCCTTCTGACGCCGGCCCCAGTGATGACGCCCCATCCGGTGAAGCTTGCATTCAAGTGGGCCCTGCGGCCATCGTCCCTTGGTACTAAAGGGATAACGCCTCGGCCCTATTGGACACAGGGTCACAAGTAACCATAATATATCGCAGGTTTTATGATCAGCACCTTCAACCTGCCCACTAAGGCCGGCCGAACATATGAAGGTTAGGGGGTTAAGTAATGAAACTACCCCATCGATGGGATTGTAAAGGTCCAACTGGACATACTCCAACTGAACACCGGCAAGAAGCACCCCATGCAGGTAGCGGCCATGGTATGCCCGAGCCCAAGACCATTGCAGTACCCAATCATCTTGGGAACCAATGCAGACAAGTGCAAGCTATAACCGAGCCTACTTGAGAGAGACCAACGAGTTGCCGCTGGCCGTTCGCCCTAACCCCATCTTACGAGAAGAATGCCACCGGGTGTATGCATTGGAGCGTCATGGGGACCTCTACAATCGTCAACGAGGACTGACGACCATATTACCAGGGGGAGTGCAAAAGATGGCCGTCTGGTGTTGTTTATCCACCGACCAACCAGAACGACCAACTGTTCTCGCGGGAGAGTGAACCTGAAGAAGAAGAGGTTCAGCGAGGGTATAGAATACTACCGAAGTGAGGGAATGGACGGCTAAGATCCCTATTCGAACCCACGTATATGTGCAGAATCTCTCTCCCCTTTTCCGATGGAGTTTGATGTCGACCAGAAGTTGGGATGCATATATCCGTTCAGCCCGTGGAGCCACACCTCAGGTGAAGGCGGCGGCCGCGCACGAGCGGATAGTCGATCTGGACTTCAACTTCGCGAATCGACCCTGTCCACAGAGTGGAAAAAACGGTTGACCACCCAGCTGATGCAACGACGACATGTGTTCTCCACGAGCGAGATGGATGTGGGGTGCAGCCGCATGGCCAACATACCATTCGGATGAGTGATGCCACCCCGTTCCGGACGTTCTCGTCGCCTTGCCCCTCGGATGTGGACGATGTGAGGAGCCATCCAAGACATGGAAACCGCTGGGATTGTGACGGAATCACGAGGACCTTATGCGTCGCCCCATAGTGGTGGTGGCGAAAAAGAACGGGTCCTACGACTGTGTATCGACTATCGGACACTCTGACCAACCGCACGATCCCGGATCAATACAACCTTCCGCGCATTGAAGAGATCCTGATGCGCTGAATGGGATTCACTGGTTTACGTGCTGGACCTCCATCAGGGTACTATCAGGTGCCCATGACGGCGGAAGACCAGGAGAAAACGGCTTTCGTCTGCCCCCTGGGATTCTATCAATTCACCCGTATGCCCCAAGGTATTGTGGGGCGCCTGCTACTTTCCAAAGGTTGATGGAAAAGACAATCGGGGACATGATTCCCCGGAGTGCCTGGTGTACCTGGACAACATCATCGTCTTCGGAAGGACTCTGGAAGAGCACGAAAGCGGTTGTTTAAGGTGATCGATCGTCTGGGAAACGAAGGGTTGAAATTGTCCCTAGACAAGTGCCGATTTTGCCATACCTCGGTGACCTACTGGGGCACATCGTGTCCGCCAAAGGGATCGCCACCGACCCTGCCAAGGTAAGCCGTGGTGAACTGGCCTCCCCAGAGAACGTCACAAGCTGCATCCTTCCTGGGGTTCGTGGGTATTATCGCCGCTTCGTGGAAGGTACTCGAGCAAGGCTAACCCTTGAACAATCTGTTGAAGATATACCCTTCCGAGACCGGGAAGAAGGCTGTACCAGCCCGCCCCCGTTTGGGACAAATGGACCTCTGAGTGTGAGCAGCCTTCCTGAAGCTGAAGAAGTGTCTGACCGAAGCGCTGTACTTGCTTATGCGGATCCCGAACAGCCTTACGTCCTGCATGTGGATGCTAGTCTAAATGGACTAGGCGCCGTCCTGCACCAGAAGCACCCGGAGGGCCTGCGGCCGGTAGCTTACATCGCCGAAGCTTGACACCACCAGTGAGCAGAGAACCCCGTCCACAGTTGGAGTTTCTGGCTCTCAAGTGGGCATCACCGAGAAGCTCCACGATTACTTGTACGGTGCACACCTTCGAGTAAGGACGGATAACAACCCCCTCACGTACATCAATACGTCGGCCAAACTAGATGCAGCAGGCCACCGATGGCAGGCCACCCTCAGTAACTACAGCTTCTCCTTGAAGTATAAGCCGGGGCCATTGAATATTGGGGCGGACGCCCTCTCCCGAAGACCAGGACTACTCGCTACCCCCGATGATGAGGAATGGGAAGAACTTCCCGGCCCCGGAGTGCGGGCTATGTGTAAAACTGCAGCCATAGTTAATGACCAAGTGGCCTTCTCCGAGTTACGAGTGATCGACTCTTTGGGATGCCAGTCGCAGGCTGTCCCCGCCGCCTACTGCGACCCAAAAGGGATGCACCTCACGCACGACAAGGTGTTCCGGTGGAAAGATCTGGTAGACTACCAAATTCGAGATCCGGTCACTAGCATCATCCGGCACGCCGTTGAAAAAAGGAACCCAGCCCTTCTGAAACGTGCGCCCAATGACTTGGTGGCCTTACTCATGCGAGAATGGGACAAATTTGAAGTGGACAACTGCTTGCTCTATCGGGTAGTGCAATATCATAATCACCCGGATAGGAGACAACTAGTCCTACCCAAGAACTTACAATACCTGGTGTTGAAGTCCCTACACGATGAACACGGGCACCTAGGTGTAGAGAAGACTTTTGGGCTAGTCCGAGACCGGTTCTTCTGGCCCAAGATGAGGGAAGCGGTGGAACAACACTGCCGCCGTTGTTCCCGGTGCATTCAACGCAAGACGTTGCCTACCAGAGCAGCTCCCATGGCCCATCTTAAGAGTTCTGGTCCGATGGACTTGGTGTGTATGGACTTTTTATGTATCGAACCTGATAGCCGAGGCATCGGTAACGTGCTGGTCATCACGGACCATTACACCCGATATGCACAGGCCTTCCCCACAAAAGACCAGAAGGCTATCACGGTCGCGAAAGTTCTATGGGAAAAGTTCTTCGTGCATTACGGTCTTCCAAACCGACTTCACTCCGACCAAGGGCGAGATTTTGAGAGTACTCTGATCCGAGAATTACTTAAAATGCTGAACGTCGCCAAGTCCCGGACGACTCCGTACCACCCCGAAGGAGATGCATTGCCTGAACGATTCAACAGGACCCTGTTGGACATGCTTGGAACTCTGAAGGGAACGCAGAAAGCAGAATGGAGTCGTCACGTAGAAACGTTGGTACACGCGTACAACTGTACTCGCCATGAGTCCACTGGGTTCTCCCCGTACTTCCTCATGTTTGGGCGGGAGGCAAGACTCCCCGTAGATGTGCGTCTTCGAGTCTCAACGGATGGGATACACAATGCTACCCATTTCCAGTATGTGCAAAGGCTAAAGGACAGTTTGCAGCAAGCTTACCAACAGGCTGAGAAGTCTACAGCTAAACTGAATGCTGGCAATAAGAGACGATACGACAATAAAGTCAAATATCGAGAGTTACGTCCTGGGGACGCTGTGTTACTTCGTAATTTGGGAGTCCCCGGAAAACATAAACTGGCAGACCGATGGAGAGATGGCGTATATGAGGTAGAGTCACAGATGCCCGGCCTCCCGGTCTATCGCATCAAAGACACAAACGGCCGGGTAAAGGTGTGGCATCGTAATCACCTTCTCCCTATTCCCCAAGTGGGAGGCGAAGAAGAAGAAATACAGGCCACACCGCTCAACGGTGAGTCCGATCTATCAGAGGTGGGTCAAGAGACTGTAAATAACGAGACCCACTCTGAAACTCCTGAAGACCCTATGGAGGGACCCTCTCAAAGGGACTATTCCACAGAAGGGGCATCTCCCGGAGGAGCTACGGGTAAAGGGCCCCGTAGGCCAACGCCTACTAAGGTGGCACCAACAGGCCAGCCTTTGGATCCACAGAGCCCGTGCTTTGTGCCTAACAGAGACTGTTCAGAGACATTTCTCCCCTCAAGGGACGAGGCTGAGCCTCAGGACTGTACTTATTACTCCCCAGAGGGAGTTGCTGAAGAACAACTCTGTAGGAGCCAAAGGGCCAGGTACCCTCCAACTCGGGTAACCTATGATCAAATGGGGGCACCCCAGTATGAGGCTCAGCAGTGGTCTCGGAGCAAAATCCAATCCGTGATTGTGATGCTCACAGAATTGTGTAACCTTGTTTAAAGTTGATGCAATGTGCTAAGTTGTATTCGTACCAGATGCATTTTTATTATATAACGGTTGTGTATAGTAGTAAGTTATGTGGTCCAAGCGGGGACGTTGGAGTTTCACCAGGGGGAGGATGTAGCCAGGTCCCCCTCGCGCACTCGCCCCCTCCCTTGTCCCCCCCCCCTCGCGCACTCGCCTCCTCCTTCACCGTTGCGAGCGCGCGGTGTTGCTGTGCGGCCGGTTGCTAGGGAAGCGGGTCGGGCCGTCGCTAAGGCCGCGATCGCGTTGCCACCGGCCCGGCGGCTAGCGGAGCAGGGCGCCGCCATGACAGTTAGCTCGCGCATGCGCAGGATGCCAGCTAGCGCGGGAGGCCCCTGATAGCTCGCGCATGCGCGAGGATAGACGGCCAGCCCCCAGGGTGCATAGGGGCAGAGACACCTGACGCCAGGGAGCCAATAGGGCTGAGGGATTTGCCCGGGAAAGGAGAGATACTTTTCGCAGGGTTTTGCAGTGACACAGGCAGTCAGGATCCGGAAACAAAAAGAAAACAGCGCACAACGCCAAATAGTGAAGCAAGTAATAAAAATGTATTACAATAATATTGGGGTATAAAATCTGCGTACATCAAATAAGGAATACATAAGCATTTAGTGTATATAACACTTGTTACCACTCCAGGATTGTAGACAGGGGAATCAGCTTTATCTGCAGGAGCCTCTGTGGTGGTTGTGGGGCACAGGATCCCTCATACACTCTTTGTCCAGCTGGAAGCTGCTTTCAGGGGAGTTCCTTAGCAGCAGTCTGGCTCAACTGCAGGTTCAAGCACTCACTGAAACAAAGTCTCAGGCGGCAGTATGCCTCTTCCAGAGGTTTTTCTTCTTTTCTTACAATCCTCCGTTTGCAGCAGTGACAGGTATATTATACCGGTGTGACCGCTCTCTGGGTGTATTGTGTTACCGGTAACCTCTCTGGGTGTATGTTTATACCGGTAATTACGCTCTCTGGGCGTGTACGTGTAACCGGTATTACGCCTCTGGGTGTATGTGTAATAACCGGTATTTTACCTCTCTGTGTGTATGTGTATACCGGTAAAGTACCTCTCGGGCTTTTAATGTCTAGACCGGTATTTACGCGCTCTGGGTGTGTAATGTCTATACCGGTTTTACCTCTCTGGCGTGTATGTGTATACCGTAGTTACCCGTCTCTGGGTGTGTAGTTGTATACCCGGTATTACCTCTCTGGGCGTGTATTTGTTCCAGGTATTACCTCTGGCGTGTATGTGTCACCTATATTTCCTCTCTGGGCTGTATGTGTATACCGTTATTTCCCTCTGTCGCGTGTATGTGTATACTGGTATTTGGTGCCTCTCTGGGCTTGTATGTGTATACCTATATTCCGCTCTGGACGTTTATGGGTGTATACCAGTATTACCCTTCTCTGGGTGTTGTTGTATACTTTAATTAACTCTCTTACATGTGTATACTGGTATTAACTCTGTTGGGGGCGTGTATGTGTATACATGTTTTTAACTCTCTGGCGTGGTTGTTGTATACCGTTATTACCGAGAACCTCTCTGGACTGTATGTGTATACAGATATTAACTCATCTGGCATTACGTTCTACTGGTATTACCTCTCTGGACGTGTAAGTTTATACAGTATTACCTCTCGACATGTATAGGTGTACGGTATTACCCTATCTAAGCTTATATTTGTATACGCTATTACCCTCTCTGGCGTTTCTGTGTATACCGTATTAACCTCCTCTGAGCGTGTATGTGTATACCGGTATTACCTCTCGGGCGTGTATCCAGTACTACCTCTCTGGGCGGGATTGAATAACCGGTATTAACCTCTGGGGTGTGGTCTGTGTAACCATATTACAAGGTAAGGGGACTGGTTAGACAAATATGCTCAGCGAGAGGGGATAGGCTGGGCGTGTTTGTTTATCCAGTATTGACCTCTCTGGACAGTATGTGTATCCGTAGTTACTGCTCTAGGCGTTTAAACGTGTATCCGGTATACCTGCTCTGGGCGTCTAGTGTATACCGGTTTACCTCTCTGGGGTCTATGTGTATACCGTTATTACTACTCTGGCGTTGTCCTGTGTATGCCGTTTACCAACTCTGGGCGTGTTCTGTATACCGATATTCCTCTCTGGGTGTGATGTGTATCCTGGTAATTACCGTCTCTGGACATGGGTTTTACAGGTCTTAACTCTGTGGGCGTGTATGTTGTCCACCGGTATTACCATCTCTGACGTGTAGGTGTATACCATTATTCACCTCTCTGGACATGTATGTGTATACAAGGTAATTACCCCTGGGCGTGTACGTGTATACATTTATTAACTCTCCTGGGCGTGTATGTGTATCCCGGTAATTTCCTCCCTGGGCTTGTATGTGTATACCGGTATAGCTCGGCATTCCTCTCTTGGGTGTATGTATATACCGGTTAACCCTCTCTGGGCAGTGTATGTTCACCTGGGTATTACCTCTCTGGCTTGTATTGTATACCTGTTATTACCATAACCTCTCTGGCGTGTATGTGTATACGGTATTACTCCTCTGTGTGCTGCTGTATGTGTTACCTATATTTCCATCCTCTCGTGGGCGTGTATTTATACCGTATTTCACCTCTCTGGGTCGTGTATGGTGTCTACTGTATCACCTCTCCGGGCTTGTGATTGTTATACCTTATTTCCTGCTCTGGACGTTATGTGTAATCCATGTATGTACCCTCTCGGGTGTATTGTTGTATACTCTTTATCCTCTCTGGACATGTGTATACTGGTATTAACTCTGTGGCGTGTTATGTGTAATACAAGGTTTTTAACCTCTGGGCGTGTATGTGTATACCTATATTACTCTCTGGACATGGTATGGTTCAGATATTAACTCTCTCTGGGGCATGTACGTGTATACTGGTAACCACTCTCTGGACGTGTATGTGTATACCAGTATTACCTTCTCTGGACTGTAAGTTACGGTAATTACCTATCTAAGCGTATGATGTTGTAATACCGTTATTACCTCTCTGGCGTTTCTGTGTATACCGTATTAACCTTCCCCCCCCCTGAGCGTGTATGTGTATACCGGTATTACCCCTCTCTGGGCGTGTATACCATACTACCCTCTCTGGGCTGTGATCTGTGAATACCGGTTACCTTCTCTGGGTGTGTCTGTGTACACCATATTACCTCTCTGGCGTGTTTGTTATAACAGTATACCCGTCTCGGACATGTATGTGTATACCCGGTGTTCGTCTCTAGGCCGATGTACTGTATACCGTATTACCGGCTCTCTGGGCGTCTATGTGTAACCGGTATTACCTCTCTGGTCTTCTATTGTATACCGTATACTACCGTCTTGCGTGTCTGTGTATGCCGTATTACCACTCGGGCCCCCTTTCTGTATACACGTATTACCTCTCTGGTGTGTGATGTGTATACTGGGTATTACCTCGCGGTACATGGTGTTTACAGTATTAACTCGTGTGGGCGTGTAATGGTACCGGTATTAACCTCCTTGACGTGTATGTGTAAACCAGTATTACCTTCTCTGGACATGTTGTGTATACAGGTTTTACCTCTGGGCGTGTACGTGTATACCAGGTATTAACTCTCTGGGCTGTATGTGTATAACCGGTATTTTCCTCCTGGGCTGTATGTGTATACCGGTATACCTCTCTGGGGATGTATATACCGGTATTACCTCTCTGAGGCGCGAGATGTGTACCGTATTACCTCTCTGGACGTGTATGGTGTATACCGTTTACCGATACCTCTCTGGGCGTGTATGTGATACCGGTTTTACCTCTCTTGACATGTAGTGTCTCCCGGTATTACCTCTTGTGCGTTTATGTTTATACCGGTTTACCTCTCTGGCGTGTATGTGTATACCGTTATACCTCTCTGGGCGTTATGTGTATCCGGTATTACCTCTTGGGCGTCTATGTGTTACCGGTATGACTACTCTTGGCGTGTCGTGTAGGCACGTATTACCACTCTGGGCGTGTTTGTATACCGATATTCACTCTCTGGGTTGGTGTATGTGTATACTGGTAGATTACCTCTCTGGACATGTGTTTACAGGTATTAACTTGTGGGCGTGTATGTGTACACCGGTATTACCTCTCTGGACGTGTAATGTGGTATACCAGTATTACCTCTCTGGACATGTATGTGTATACAGGTATTATCTCTGGCGTGTACGTGTATACAGGTATTAACTCTCTGGGCGTGTATGTGTATACCGGTATTTCCCCCTGGGCTTGTATGTGTATACGGTATTACCCTCTATGGGGTGTATGTATATACCGGTATACCTTCTGGGCGTGTATGTGTCACCGGTATTACCTCTCTGGACGTGTATGTTATTACCGGTATTACCTCTCTGGGCGTGTATGTGTAACCGGTTTACCTCTCTGGACATGTATGTGTATACCGGTATTACCTCTCTTTGCTTTATGTGTATACCGGATTTACCTCTCTGGGCGTGTATGTGTATACCAGTGTAGCCAGGTCCCCCTCGCCACTTGCCCCTCCCTTGTCCCCACCCCCTCGCGCACTCGCCTCCTCCTTCACCGTTGCGAGCGCGCGGTGTTGCTGTGGCGGGGCCGGTTGCTAGGGACGGGTCGGGCGGTTCCGGGGACGCAGCGGCGAGCAGGCCGGTTGCCGGGGACGCGATCGGGCCGTCGCTAAGGCCGCGATCGCGTTGCCACCGGTCCGCGGCTAGCGGAGCAGGGCGTCCGCCATGACAGTTAGCTCGCGCATGCGCAGATGCCAGCTACGCGGAGGCCCCTGATAGCTCGCGCATGCGTGAGGATAGACGGCCGCCCCCATGGTGCATAGGGGCAGAGACACCTGACGCCAGGAGCCATAGGCTGAGGGATTTGCCCGGAAAGGGGAGATACTTTTCGCGGGTTTTGCAGTGACACAGGCAGTCAGGATCCGGACCATCTAGGGGTAAAGTGGATGCAGGGGTCAGTGACCCTCTGCTTAGGCCACACCCCCAGGCCCCCAGTTAGGTCCTGAGCCACTTAATAGCTTGTGGAGTATAGGGACAGGCCCTAGATAGGACACTGAACCCATTTATTGGTAGCTTAGTCAGGGACACAGTGCTAAGCCGTGCGGCCCTGCGAGGTGGGTTCTGGGCTCAGAACACTATCAAAGACCCGGGGACTAAGGTGATATTATCCGCGCTGGAATTCACCCAACCGCGGTGTGGAGGACAACGTCGGATCGGCGGGAACTCCGTTGATATCGCGGTACCCGTGCTGGAGCCCGGCAGGTAACCTGCAACTCACGGCACCAACCAGGCCTATCACCAGACATAGTGGCTGCGCAGTCACACATACATATGCAGACATTGGTAATATGATTTTGGGAGTGCAAGACATTTGGGTGGGGGTTACTGACCACGAGGTGGGGTCACTCTGCGGGAGGTTAGCGTCCGCCGTGACCCTAGAGGTTGGTAGCGTCCGCGTGACGCCTAGAGGTGGTAGCGTCGGCCGTGACCCTAGAGTGGTAGCGTCCGCCGTGACCCTAGAGTGTGGTAGTCCCGTGACGCCTAAGTGGTTGTCCGCCGTGGCGCTGTGTTGAGATGTAATGTGATAAGTTGCTGCATGTAGTAAAGTTAATAGTTTATATAGAGCTGTCTGTGTGGTCATTGTGTATTGTCCTGCGAGGAACTACTTCCCCTCTTGTGGGAGCCATCGCAGGTGGAGGCGCTGCATCATGTATTGTAATACATTGCCCCAGGTTCCCTTAGCGGATGCTCAGCTTCTGTGAGCCAACAGGTATTGCACCACCACGCACCCCTTGGTAACATTGCATGTTCCCTCCACGCACGCGGTATATGCGATTGGGTGGGGTGATATGACCGTTACATTTGGAGGCGCTGCTGAGATCTTAGACCTGGGGTGCCCTATTCAAAACCGAATCACCAAAATCAGCATCATGGTAATTCCCTCACGTCAGAGGTCCACGCGTGGGCCACCACCGTCCGTGAACCCCCTAGACAGTGGTTGCAGTAGGGAACGTCCCGGCGTTAGTACCTGAAACTGCATCCGGAACTCACTGAGCAAACTCTTAGGCGCAGATAGAATATGGTACCGTGGCAGGGTGTTCGACTCTACTTATCACTTGAGTGCACTACTATTCACCGTATGCCGGGACATAGGCCCTGAAGCCCCCGAATATTCTAATAGCCCCCGAGTGCCCACAGAAGGATACCCCCTTATATACTCGGACTTGCCAGTAATACGGGAAATGTTCTCTGCTCAGAGCCCCCCCTCAAGATCCCGACGACCGTCCACCAGTACCTGGACGCCACTTACCCCCACCCCCGTGTCCAGTACCCCAAACCGGGTTGACCGTCCCCAACCCAAAGTCTCCTTTACCCCAAGCGGCCTCCCGGACACCAGTAGTTGGGCTGACAGTCCTCCCTCTCCACCCGACACCGTACCCCCGCGAGGTAAACTCTCGGCCTATCGAAGAGAGCAACGAACGAAGGTTCCATATGGGGGTGACGCTACCCCCAATTCGTAGACCCTCCTGTGGCATCCCAGTCTCAAATTATAGGAAGCTTAAGGCCTTCTCTGGAGTCACTTCCAATACCCCAGGGGGAAGAAGGAAAGACCTGTGGAGGGAGAATGCAGTAAAAGTAGTAGAGGAGTGGTCGTGCCACTGACACTGTAAAGCGGCAGCGTATTATGGAATGCCTCAGACCCCCTGCGTCTACTATGTTGACCATCCACAGGGACCAACACCCAGGCTGACAGCGTTGGAAATGGTGGCGTTCCTGTTGGAGGCGTACGGACTAGCAGAAGACGAAGGAGCGCTCTGGACGAAGTACTTCCGTCTTTATCAGAAGGAAGGAGAGGACCTGTCGGCTTCATCATCCACCCCGCCTACAGCTGGTCCTCGGGGTCCTACTCAATCGTAAGCTGGTCTCCGCATCGGGATGGATGAAGCTCTCCATAAACAGTATCTGCGGGGATCAAGCCCCCCTCACCCACATAGCCAACATGCTCCGCACAAGATAATGGACGGGGGCCCCTACAATTTCACCAGTTGCTGCGGCAAGTGAAACTACAGGAGCTCATGTTATGCTACACTCCACCGCTACACCTAAGAGCTCCTCTGCTCCCAAAGGAAAGGGCTCTACGGAAAAGAAGGAAGATTCTACTACTGCCTTGTCCAAAGGGTACAACCACGACCCCCCCCCCCCGACCGACCACCTTCCCCATCCACGAGTCCCCGAAAGCCGCCAGTGGTATGCTATAACTGCGGCAAAGCCACGTAATCCGTAATTGCCCAGAAAAGGAAGTTCACCCTGAGAACACCCTTCCGATAGAGGAAAATCAGCCCGATCTATGGTCTGCAGTGTACCAATGGCAGAAGCTGACCTCGAACTCACTCATTCTGGAACTGGAACCCCGGTGCCCCTTCTGACGCCGGCCCCAGTGATGACGCCCCATCCGGTGAAGCTTGCGTCAAGTGGGCCCTCGCCATCGTGCCCGTGGTACAGAAGGGATATACGCCTCGGCCCTATTGGACACAGGGTCACAAGTAACCATAATATATCGCAGGTTTTATGATCAGCACCTTCAACACTGCCCACTAAGGCCGGCCGAACATATGAAGGTTAGGGGGTTAAGTAATGAAGACTACCCCATCGATGGGATTGTAAAGGTCCAACTGGACATACTCCAACGGAACACCGGCAAAGCAACCCCATGCAGGTAGCGGCCATGGTATGCCCGGCCCCAAGACCATTGCAAGTACCCAATCATCTTGGAACCAATGCAGACATGTGCAAGCTATAACCGAGCCTACTTGAGAGAGACCAACGAGTTGCCCTGGCCGATTCGCTCCTAGACCCCATCTTACGAGAAAATGCCACCGGGTGTATGCATTGGAGCGTCATGGGGACCTCTACAATCGTCAACGGAGACTGACGACCATATTACCGGGGGAGTGCAAAAGATGGCCGTCTGGTGTTGTTTATCCCGACCGAGACCAAACGACCAACTGTTCTCGCTGGAGAGTGAACCTGAAGAAGAAGAGGTTCAGCGAGGGTATGAACTACACCCGAAGTGAGGAATGGACGGCTAAGATCCCTATTCGACCCACGTATATGTGCAGAATCTCTCCCCCTTTCCGATGGAGTTTGATGTCGACCAGAAGTTGGGATGCATATATCCGGTCAGCCCGGTGGGAGCCACACCTCAGGTGAAGGCGGCGGCCGCGCACGAGCGGATAGTCGATCTGGACTTCAACTTCGGCGAATCGACCCTGTCCACAGAGTGGAAAAAACGGTTGACCACCCAGCTGATGCAACGACGACATGTGTTCTCCACGAGCAGATGGATGTGGGGTTCAGCCGCAGTGCCAACATACCATTCGGTGAGTGATGCCACCCCGTTCCGGGAACTTTCTCGTCGCCTTGCCCCTCGGGATGTGGACGATGTGAGGAACGCCATCCAAGACATGGACACCGCTGGGATTGTGACGGAATCACGAGGACCTTATGCGTCGCCCATAGTGGTGGTGCGGAAAAAGAACGGTCGTACGACTGTGTATCGACTATCGGACACTGAACAACCGCACGATCCCGGATCAATACAACCTTCCGCGCATTGAAGAATCCTGAATGCGCTGAAGGGAGTCACTGGTTTAGCGTGCTGGACCTCCGATCAGGGTACTATCAGGTGCCCATGACGGCGGAAGACCAGGAGAAAACGGCTTTCGTCTGCCCCCTGGGATTCTATCAATTCACCCGTATGCCCCAAGGTATATGTGGGGGCGCCTGCTACGTTCCAAAGGTTGATGGAAAAGACAATCGGGGACATGATTCCCCGGGAGTGCCTGGTGTACCTGGACGACATCATCGTCTTCGGAAGGACTCTGGAAAGCACGAAGAGCGGTTGTTTAAGGTGATCGATCGTCTGGGAACGAAGGTTTGAAATTGTCCCTAGACAAGTGCCGATTTTGCCATACCTCGTGGACCTACGTGGGGCACATCGTGTCCGCCAAAGGGATCGCCACCGACCCTGCCAAGGTAGAGGCCGTGGTGAACTGGCCTCGCCCAGAGAACGTCACAGAGCTGCGATCCTTCCTGGGGTTCTGTGGGTATTATCGCCGCTTCGTGGAAGGTACTCGGCAAGGCTAAACCCTTGAACAATCTGTTGAAGATATACCCTTCCGAGACCGGGAAGAAGGCTGTACCACCCGCAACCGTTTGGTGACAAATGGACCTCTGAGTGTGAGCAGCCTTCCTGAAGCTGAAGAAGTGTCTGACCGAAGCGCCTGTACTTGCTTATGCGGATCCCGAACAGCCTTACGTCCTGCATGTGGATGCTAGTCTAAATGAACTAGGCCCGTCCTGCACCAGAAGCACCCGAGGGCCGGCGGCCGGTAGCTTACATCAGCCGAAGCTTGACACCCAGTGAGCAGAGATACCCCTTCCACAAGTTGAGTTTCTGGCTCTCAAGTGGGCGATCACCGAGAAGCTCCACGATTACTTGTACGTGGTCACCTTCGAGGTAAGGACGGATAACAACCCCCTCACGTACATCAATACGTCGGCCAAACTAGATGCGCAGCCACCGATGGCAGGGCCCCTTCAGTAACTACAGCTTCCCTTGAAGTATAAGCCGGGGCCATTGAATATTGGGGCGGACGCCCTCTCCCAAGACCAGGACTACTCGCTACCCCGATGATGAGGAATGGGAAGAACTTCCCGGCCCCGGAGTGCGGGCTATGTGTAAAACGCAGCCATAGTTAATGACCAGTGGCCTTCTCCGAGTTACGAGTGATCGACTCTTTGGGATGCCAGTCCCAGGCTGTCCCGCCGCCTACTGCGACCCAAAAGGGATTGCACCTCACGCACGACAAGGTGTTCCGGTGGAAAGATCTGTAGACTACCAAATTCGAATCCGGTCACTAGCATCATCCGGCACGCCGTTGAAAAAAGGAACCCAGCCTTCTGAAACGTGCGCCCAATGACTTGGTGGCCTTACTCATGCGAGAATGGGACAATTTGAAGTGGACAACTGCTTGCTCTATCGGTGGTGCAATATCATAATCACCCGGATAGGAGACAACTAGTCCTACCCAAGAACTTACAAACCTGGTGTTGAAGTCCCTCAACGATGAACACGGCACCTAGGTGTAGAAGACTTTTGGGCTAGTCCGAGACCGGTTCTTCTGGCCCAAGATGAGGGAAGCGGTGGAACAACACTGCCCCGTTGTTCCCGGTGCATTCAACGCAAGACGTTGCCTACAGAGCAGCTCCCATGGCCCACTTAAGAGTTCTGGTCCGATGGACTTGGTGTGTATGGACTTTTATGTATCGAACCTGATAGCCGAGGCATCGTTAACGTCTGGTCATCACGGACCATTACACCCGATATGCACAGGCCTTCCCCACAAAAGACCAGAAGGCTATCACAGTCGCGAAAGTTCTATGGAAAAGTTCTTCGTGCATTACGGTCTTCCAAACCGACTTCACTCACCCGACCAAGGGCATATTTGAGAGTACTCTGATCCGAGAATTACTTAAAATGCTGAACGTCGCCAAGTCCCGGACGACTCCGTACCACCCCGAAGGAGATGCTTTGCCTGAACGATTCAACAGGACCCTGTTGGACATGCTTGAACTCTGAAGGGAACGCAGAAAGCAGAATGGATTCGTCACGTAGAAACGTTGGTACACGCGTACAACTGTACTCGCCATGAGTCCACTGGTTCCCCCGTACTTCCTCATGTTTGGGCGGGAGGCAAGACTCCCCGTAGATGTGCGTCTTCGAGTCTCAACGGATGGATACACAATGCTACCCATTTCCAGTATGTGCAACTAAAGGACAGTTTGCAGCAAGCTTACCAACAGGCTGAGAAAGTCTACAGCTAAACTGAATGCTGGCAATAAGAACGATAACAATAAAGTCAAATATCGAAGTTACTTCCTGGGGACGCTGTGTTACTCTTCGTAATTTGGGAGTCCCCGGAAAACATAAACTGGCAGACCGATGGAGAGATGGCGTATATGAGGAGAGTCACAGATGCCCGGCCTCCCGGTCTATCGCATCAAAGACACAGACGGCCGGGTAAAGGTGTGGCATCGTAATCACCCTTCTCCCTATTCCCCAAGTGGGAGGCGAAGAAGAAGAAATACAGGCCACACCGCTCAACGGTGAGTCCGATCTATCAGAGGTGGGTCAAGAGACTGTAAATAACGAGACCCTCTGAAACTCCTGAAGACCCTATGAGGGACCCTCTCAAAGGGACTATTCCACAGAAGGGCATGCATCTCCCGAGGAGCTAGCACGGGTAAAGGCCCCGTAGCCAACCCCTACTAAGGTGGCACCAACAGGCCACCTTTGGATCCACAGAGCCCGTGCTTTGTGCCTAACAGGACTGTTCAGAGACATTTCTCCCCTCAGGGACAGCTGAGCCTCAGGACTGTACTTATTACTCCCCAGAGGGAGTTGCTGAAACAACTCCGTAGGAGCCAAGGGCCAGGTCCCCTCAACTCGGGTAACCTATGATCAAATGGGGGCACCCCGTATGAGGCTCAGCAGTGGTCTCGGAGCAAAATCCAATCCGTGATTGGATGCTCACAAAATTGTGTAACCTTGTTTAAAGTTGATGCAATGTGCTAAGTTGTATTCGTACCAGATGCATTTTTATTATATAACGGTTGTGTATAGTAGTAAGTTATGTGGTCCAAGCGGGACGTTGGAGTTTCACCAGGGGGAGATGTAGCCAGGTCCCCCTCGCGCACTTGCCCCTCCCTTGTCCCCCCCCCCTCGCGCACTCGCCTCCTCCTTCACCGTTGCGAGCGCGCGTGTTGCTTGTGCGGCCGGTTGCTAGGGAAGCGGGTCGGGCGGTTGCCGGGACGCGAGCGGCGCAGGCCGGTTGCCGGGACGCGATCGGCCGTCGCTAAGGCCGCGATCGCGTTGCCACCGTCCGGCGGCTAGCGGAGCAGGGCTTCGCCATGACAGTTAGCTCGCGCATGCGCAGGATGCCAGCTAGCGCGGGGAGGCCCCTGATAGCTCGCGCATCGTGAGGATAGACGGCCAGCCCCCATGGTGCATAGGGGCAGAGACACCTGACCCAGGAGCCAATAGGGCTGAGGGATTTGCCCGGGAAAGGAGAGATACTTTTCGCGGGGTTTTGCAGTGACACAGGCAGTCAGATCCGGACCAGCTAGGGTAAGAGGTGGATGCAGGGGTCAGTGACCCTCTGCATTAGGCCAGCAGCCCCCAGCCCCCAGTTAGGTCCTGAGCCACTTAATAGCTTGTGGAGTATAGGGACAGCCCTAGATAGGGACACTGACCCATTTATTGGTAGCTTAGTCAGCACAGTGCTACACCGTGCGGCCCTGCGAGGTGGGTCTGGGCTCAGAACACTATCAAAGACCCTGGGACTAAGTGATATTATCCGCGCTGGAATTCACCCAACGCGGTGTGGAGGACAACGTCGGATCGGGCGGAACTCCGGTGATATCGCGGTACCCTTGTGGAGCCCGGGCAGGTACCTGCAACTCACGTGCACCAACCAGGCCTATCACCAGCTAGTGGCTCGCCAGTCACACATACATATGCAGACATTGGTATATGATTTTGGGAGTGCAAGACATTTGGGTGGGGTTACTGGACACAGGGTGGGGTCACTCTGCGGGAGGTTAGCGTCCGCCGTGACGCCTAGAGAGGTGGTAGCGTCCGCCGTGACGCCTAGAGGTGGTAGCGCCGCCGTGACGCCTAGAGGTGGTAGCGTCCGCCGTGACGCCTAGAGTGGTTAGCGCCGCCGGGCATGTGTTGAGATGTAATGTGATAAGTTGCTGCATGTAGTAAAGTTAATAGTTATATAGAGCTGTCTGTGTGGTCATTGGTATTGTCCTGCGAGGAACTACTTCCCCTCTGGTGGGAGCCATCGCAGGTGGAGGCGCTGCATCATTAGTATTGTAATACATTGCCCCAGGTTCCCTTAGCGGATGCTCAGCCTTCTGTGAGCCAACAGGTATTGCACCACGCACCCCTTGGTAACATTGCATGTTCCCTCCACGCATGCGGTATATGCGATTGGGTGGGGTGATATGACCGTTACACCAGTATTACCTCTCTGGACATGTATAGGTGTACGGTACATTTTCGTTGTAATCCAGGGGGAGCATGGAGGGAAATAGAACAAAAAGACAAAAAGACAATCTAAGTGTAGACAGTTTTAAATTAGTGTAATACTCTATGTCTTGTCTTGGCTCATATGTTGTGCCTACTTACAAGATGTAAGTTGTATTCAAGCGGTTTTGACACACAATGGTCTCTGCTAAGGATGTTTTTCTCCACTCTGTGATGCGGTCTCCAATTCTCAGCTCAGCAACCACGTGTATGTGAAAAAAATGATACCATAGTGCAGACCAGTACAATAATAAAACTAGACTTTATAAGGTTTAAAAATGGACACTTACAATAAAAACATATAGTTTAAGCATTTTTCACAATTATTGTGATCAGGGAGAGAAGAGTGTGTTAACTTCAGGCTCACCCGCCTCCTCCGATGTGACTTGGTGTATTTCGTCTCTCTCTGGGACTGTGTGTCTCCGGCGGTGGACTGCGTCTTTCCAGGCTGTATCCCCCCGTGGGCTATCAGACTCCCCTTCAGCTGTTATTCGCAGGTACTGCACTTGGAGCTGCCTCTCGGGTGGATAATCCTGCCTCTCTCTCCGCCGGTGCGTCACTTCCGCTCTGTCCCGATACGTCACTTCCGGGCGCGGCTAGGTGAGTTTCTGTATGGCAATCTCGCCTCTCTCCTCTCTCCTCTCAGAACGGCTCCCACTCTACGCATTTCGCCAGAAAAGGGTGTGTGGCTTCCTCAGGAGTGTACCGCCCATTACTCTAAGGTGTCTTTTTATATTCTCCCCAATTGGTGATTGATCATAAACACTTGTGGAAAACACTTGTAAAAAACATGGTCTGCACTGATTAACATCTCTACATCTATATACATGGTGGAGCACTTTTACTGAGAACCAGATTCTCTGTCTGGTTTTTACAATTTAACCTGTTCCTATCTCTGTGGAAACATGGGATGAGATGATAGGAGGATATAATCTTAATACTATGTCATATGGATGATCCTATTACATTAAGGGTGATCAAGTGGACTTGAATTCTGTCCACATTATGGGACTCATTAAATAGAAGCAATATATTGTTTAATGGGTCTATTTTGATTGGATCTGTCTTGATCCTGGTTTTACCTAGCAAGGAATAGGTTACAACATTGATTCCTAAAAAAAGGGATGGCTGAGCAAGGGGACACAAGGGAAAAATCTATTCACGGACCCTGAGGGCCTCAGATAAATTTTTCTTGTGCAATCTCTTGCTACAAATATTACAAAACATATAAACTATAAAAAATGTGAGAGCTCCATCATATATATATTCATATATTGTCATTGTATATTATACATTGGTATTCAAGAGGGGTTGGTTGTATATCCTATGGTCATATTTATATTATATACATGGAAGTAATTAGACAGATGGGAAATGCATGACCTTGCCAATTTTATATCAGATATTCATATTTACAGTGCAAATATTAAAGTCAATAAACTAATAGGAGTTAAATGACCCTATATTCTGCAGCACTTCTCCAATGCACACTTATACAGAATACTTTGCAATATTTATACAAATGAAGAAAAATCACATTTTCATTATGTGCATAGTCTGGGGGAAATAGGCTAGAGTGATCACAGTGACATAAACATTTTCTATTTGAATGACAGATGTCAAGTGCGTGCTGCGGGAGAGAGAAAAAAGGAAGAGAAAACAACAGATGGAGAAAGCAAATAACCGGTTAGTCTCATCTGATAATTCTAGATCTAAATAGATTACAAAAAGGGTGCTAGCTCTATTTCCATGTTCAGGCCCCTGGGGGAGAGAGTCCGCAACCTGTGAATCCAGAAAGTCTCCCTCTTCACGAGTTCCAGATTGCGATCTCCCCCCCGCCAGTGGCCCGCAACATGTTCTATAGGCATGTAAGTCAGACCTGTGGTGTCCCCCTGGTGTTTTTCCATGAAGTGTTTGGAAAGACTGTGTGTTAGAAGAGATCTTTTAATGCTGCTCAGATGTTCTATAATTCTAGTTCTTATTGGTCTCTCAGTTTTCCCCACATACTGCAATTTGCATGGACACTCCAGGAGGTACACCACATGATCTGACCTGCAGGTCAGACTGGATTGTACAGTAAATCTCTCCCCTGTGGTATTTGATGTAAATTCCAATTTGTTATCGGACTTAAATTGACATGCTCTACATGTCTTACATGCATGAAAGCCTTTGTTGGATTGCAACCAGTTCTGAGGTTTAGCTTTTTGTTTGAGTATACTAGGGGCTAGTGTAGTTTTTTAAGTTTCGCGCCTTCCTGAAAATGATATTAGGGTGCTCTGGGATTTCCTTTCCCAAAACTGGGTCATTCTTTAGTATGGCCCAGTGTTTGTGTAGGATCTTCCTAATTTCCTTAGCTTCCCCATTGTAAGTTGTGAGGAAAGCAAAATCTGTCTTATTTGTTGTTGTTTTGTCTTTCCCCTTAGAATTCAGAAGGTCTTCCCTCTCCAGTTGGTCTATTTTTAGTAAGGCCTCATCTAACTTTTCCTCTTTATATTTCTTTTCTATAAATCTCTCCTTCAGTTTTGTTGATTGTTGTAAGAATGTTTCTCTCTCACTGCAGTTCCTTTTGATTCTGGTGAACTGACTGGATGGAACCCCGTCCATCCACCTTGGAAGATGACAGCTGGTACGCAAAATGTAATTATTTTTATCTGTTTCCTTGAAAAATGTTTTAGTCTTTATTTGGTCATTTTCTATATAAATTTCTAGGTCTAAATAGTTTACTCTTCTGTCACTGTACTCACTCGTGAATTTAAGATTCAGCTCTTCGTTCTCTATTCCTAATAAAAATTCTTTCAACTTACTTTCTCCATTCCCCCAAATTAGGTACACATCGTCGATGAAACGACGCCAGAGGACCAGGCCCTCCCCAAGCTCTCCATTCGGCCAGATGTTATCCTCCTTCCATGACGCCATGAATAGGTTGGCGTAGCTCGGGGCGAACCTGGTCCCCATCGCCGTTCCTCGTTTCTGTAGATAATGACTTCCCTCGTACCAAAAGAAATTGTGCTACAAAATAAACATAATTCCATCAATAATGAAATTTGCCTGTGTTTCTGCAAGGTCTGCATCCTTCATTAAAAATCTTTTTATGGCCCTGCATCCTTTTGTGTGGTCAATTGATGTGTATAATGATACAACATCGCATGTTGCCATTATGAATTGTCTTTCCCATCTCACTTTACTTAGTGTATTTAGTAAATCTGTGGTGTCTTTCAAGTATGCCTTTTGTTGCGTGACATATTTCTGGAGGAATATGTCTATGTACAGTGACAAATTTGCTGTTAGTGAGTCAATCCCCGAGACTATAGGTCTGCCTGGGGGATTGACTTCACTCTTGTGAATTTTTGGCAGCTGGTAAAATACCGGAACTTTTGATTTGTCACTGTACAGAAATCTATATTCCCCCTCATCTAGTACCTCCATGTTCTTGCCCCTCTCTAATAAACACTTTAGCTCTTCTGTAAATTCATTTATTGGGTTCTTTTTCAATTTAATATATGTTTCTTCATCCCCCAGTAGTCTTAAAGATTCCTGGTTATATTTGTCTCTGTCCATTAGGACAGTGCCTCCCCCTTTATCAGCCTGTTTTATGACTAATTCTTCATTTTCTAGGTGTACGGTACAGGCATACCCCGCATTAACGTACGCAATCGGAGCGAAAATGTACTTAAAGTGAAGCACTGCTTTTTCCCCACTTATCGATGCATGTACTGTACGGCAATCATCATATACGTGCATAACTGATGTAAATAACGCATTTGTAACAGGCTCTATAGTCTCTCCATTTGCGCACAGCTTCGGTACAGGTAGGGAGCTGGTATTGCTGTTCAGAACGTTGTTCAGGACGTGCTGACAGGTGTATGCGCGAGCTGCCGTTTGCCTATTGGGCGATATGTCCTTACTCGTGAGTGTACTTAAAGTGAGTGTCCTTATACCAGGGTATGCCTGTATTACCTCTCTAGGCGTGTATGTGTATACTGGTACTACCTCTCTGGACATGTATGTGTATACAGGTATTAACTCTCTCGGTGTGTCAGTGTATACCATATTACCTCTCTGGGTGTGTATGTGTATACCGGTATTATCTCTCTGGACATGTATGTGTATACCGGTGTTAACTCTCTGGGTGTGTATGTGTATACCGGTATTACCTCTCTGGGCGTGTACGTGTATACCAGTATTACTTCTCTTGGCGTGTCTGTGTATGCTGGTATTACCACTCTGGACGTGTATGTGTATACCGGTATTACCTCTCTGGGCGTGTATGTGTATACCGGTATTACCTCTCTGGGCGTGTATGTATATACCGGTATTACTTCTCAGGACATGTATGTGTATACCGGTATTACCTCTCTGGGCGTGTATGTGTATACCGGTATTAAATCTCTGGGCGTGTATGTGTATACTTCTGCTGGGCGTGTATGTGTATACTGGTATACTTCTCTGGGCGTGTATGTGTATATCGGTATTACCTCTCTGGGTGTGTATGTGTATACCGGTATTACATCTCTGGACGTGTATGTGTATACCGGTATTACATCTCTGGGCGTGTATGTGCATACTGGTATACCTCTCTGAACATGTATGTGTATAACCGGTATTACCTTTCTGGGCGTGTATGTGTATTCCGGTATTACCTATCTGGGCGTGTATGTGTATATCGTATTATCTCCTTGTGGGCGTGTGTGTATACAGGTATTAACTCTCTGGGCTTGTATGTGTATACCGGTATTACCTCTCTGGACGTGTATGTGTATGCCGGTATTACCTCTCTGGGGGTGTATGTGTATAAAGGTATTACCTCTCTGGATGTGTATGTGTATACCGGTAATAACTCTCTGGGCGTGTATGTGTATACCGTTATTACCTCGCTGGGCGTTTATGTGTATACTGGTATTACCTCTCTGGGCGTGTATGTGTATACCGGTGGAAATTACCTCTCTGGGCGTGTATGTGTATACCGGTATTACCTCTCTGGGCGTGTATGTGTATACCGGTATTACCTCTCTGGGCGTGTACTGTATATGTATACCGGTATTACCTCTCTGGGCGTGTATGTGTATTCAGGTATTACCTCTATGGGCGTGTATGTGTATAGCGGTATTACCTCTCTGGGTGTGTATGTGGTATTTGTATACACCGGTAATTACCTCTCTGATGCGGGTGTATGTGTACAGTAGAAACCGTTATTACCTTCTCTTGGGCGTGGTAGTGTATAGAGGGGGGGTCCTGTATCTTCACAAATCCTCTCTTCTTGTATGTGTTTACCGGCATTACCTCTCTGGGCGTGTTTGTGTATACCGGTATTACCTCTCTGGGCGTGTACGTGTATACCAGTATTACTTCTCTTGGCGTGTCTGTGTATGCCGGTATTACCTCTCTGGGCGTGTATGTGTATACCGGTATTACCTCTCTGGACATGTATTTGTATACAGGTATTAACTCTCTGGGCGTTGTACTGTATACCGTATTACTCTCTGGGCGTGTACGTGTATACCGGTATAACCCTCTCTGGGCTTCTATGTGTATACCGGTTTACTTTCTCTGGGCGTGTATGTATGCCGTATTACCACTTGTGTGTATGTGTATACCGGTATTACCCTCTGGGCGGTATGTGTATACCGGTATTACCTCTATGGGCGTGTATGTGTATACCGGTATTACCCTCTCTGGGCGTGTATGGTATCGTAGTTACATCTCTGGGCGTGTATGTGTATACTGGTATACTTCTTCTGACGTGTAAGTGTATATCGGTATTACCTCTCTGGACGTGTATGTTGTATACCGGTATTACATCTCCGGGCGTGTATGTGCATACTGGTATACCTCTCTGAACATGTATGTGTTTAACCGGTATTACCTTTATGGGCGTGTATGTGTATTCCGGTATTACCTCTCTGGGCATGTATGTGTATACGTATTATCTCCCTGGGCGTGTATGTGTATACAGGTATTAACTCTCTGGGCTTGTATGTGTATACCTGTATTACCTCTCTGGACGTGTATGTGTATACCGGTATTACCCTCCTTCTGGGCGTGTATTTCTATACCGGTATTACTTCTCTGGGCGTGTATGTAATACCGGTATTACCTCTCTTGACATGTAGTGTATAGGTATTCTCTGGCGTGTATGTCTACCGTATTACCTCTCTGGACTGTATGTGATACGGTATTACTCTGGGCCTGTATGTATACCGGTATTACCCTCTCGGGCGTGTATGTGTATACCGGTATTACTTTCTCTTGGCGTGTGTGTATGCCGGTATTACCTCTCCTCTCTGGGCGTGTATGTGTATACCGTATTACCTCTCGGGCGTGTTGTGTATCCGTGTTACCGCTCTGGGCGTGTATGTGTATCCCGGCTTTGTACCTGGCATCAACACTACGTTTCCCTGCCTTTGATCTGGATAAAAGAGCCTGCAACGTGGTGTGGCACTCACAATATATATGTATATATATATATATATTCATTATTATATGATATAGCATGTTACTAATAAGCTAGTACTTTCTTACAACCCTGTATTTACATGTCCGATCCCTCACCACCGGGGTTTTAACATTCACTTTGAAAATAATAATACACCAGAGTTTGATATATGATAAATACAATTTTATTATTTTTTGTGTCTTGTTATAGTCTCCCTGAGAGGTAGTTTATCTGACCAATCTTCCTATTCATCCTACTGTAGTCTACAACCTATTGTGTATATCATACCTATTATAGGTTTTGACATTACATTTTATCAGGTGTGTGCAATTTTCTGGGATCTATTATGATCTTCTTCTTCGATTAGACATTGTATCTAAGTATCGTTCCTCCCAAATGCACCCGTTTTGGCGCAGTTATGCGCACAATATATTTGGTTTGAGCGGTGATTCCCCCCCTTTTGGGTTATCTATGACAGAGAGCGAGAAAAATAGAAGGGGGGAGAGACAGCATTAGAGGAGAGACAGACAGCATGGAGAGGAGAGACAGACAGAGCATGGGGAGATGAGAGAGACAGAATGCGGAAGAGAGAAACAAAAGCATGGGAGGCGAGAGACACATGCGACAGAGAGAGACAGCATGGGGAGAGGCAGGCATCAACAGTATGGGCGGGATAGAGGCAGACTGGAGAGAAGCAGACAGAATGGAGAGAAGAATTGTAAGAGTACTGAGGGATGGGGAGGGAGAGATGGAGGAATGGGAGTGAGATGGATGTGGGGGAGAGAATGGAAGGGTTGGGGAAGAGAGAATTGAGGATGGGGTTGAGAGAGAGGCTGGAGGGATGAGGGGAGAGAGGAAAGAGAGAAAGGGATTGTAGTGGAGAGTGGCTGGAGGGATGGGGTTAGAGAGAGATGGGGGATGGGGGAGATGAGAATAGATGGATGGGTTAAGAGAGAGATTGGAGGGATGGGGGAGAGAGAATGAGTAATCGTGTTTAGAGGAGTATGAGGATGGGGGAGAGAGAATGGAGGGGTGGGTTAAGAGAGGGTGGAGGGATGGGGGGAGAGAGAATAGGTAATCGTGTTAGAGAGAGAGGATGGGAATGGGAGTGAAGGTTAGAGAGAGGATGAGGATGGGGGAGAGAATGGAGGAGGGATGGTTGGGAGTGAGAGGATTGAGGGATATAGAATAGAGGATGTGGATGAGAGAGAGTGGCTGAAGGATGGGGAGAATAGGGATGGGGTTGAAGAGAGGTTGGATGGGATGGGGGAGAGAGAAGTGTAGCAGTGTGGGGAGAGAGAATGGAGGGATGGGGGAGAGAGAATTGCAGGGACGGGGGAGGTGAGAAGGATGGGGGAGAGAGTTGTGTGTACCGGTATTACCTCTCTGGGCGTGTATGTGTATACCGGTATTACCTCTCTGGGCGTGTATGTGTATACCGGTATTACCTCTCTTGGCGTGTATGCGTTTACCGGTATTACCTCTCTGGGCGTGTATGTGTATACCGGTATTACCTCTCTGGGCGTGTATGTGTATACCGTTATTACCTCTCTGAGCGTGTATGTGTGTACCGGTATTACCTCTCTGTTCATGTATGTGAATACCGGTATTACCTCTCTGTTCATGTATGTGTTGTGACATAGTCCAAAGATGTTAGGCAGCTTTCTGCCCCGTTTTAGGTCAGAAAG